>VDFB02371717.1:0-27623 GCA_007258455.2 Sequoia sempervirens | reverse complement strand
TCATATAATCAAATACATGTGGTAAAGATCATTAATCTAGTGTGCATGGCCTAATATGAATGTCTACTCCTAGTCGAATGGCCATCTGAATGAAAACGGTCCTGCTCTAATGGATGTGCTGAGCCCTGCAAATAAAATTGTGTAGAAGATGTGTTAAATGCATATAATTTATATTAAATAAATTTTATTGAAGTTATTTTTAAATGAACTTGTATTTTTAAATATCAATCTAGATCTATGCATACATAAATATTGCATGTGCATATACATGTGTGATTATATAAAAATGTAAAACTCACATGTCAATTGGTAGCAGATTCATCCATAGAGTCACATTGATCATGCACATGATCTGGACCAAGGCTAGGAGTGATATGAGGTATGTCCACTTGTAACAATATATATACATATATATATCAACTTACATGAATATCTAGTTAATTTATTTTTTTTAAATAATGAAAAAAGAATTGAAACATGCACATGCACATCATCTGATATCAGATGACCTAAGTCCTTTGAAACGGTCGCCTCCAACATATCCACCAAATGGTCAAGCAACAAATCAACATCTGCATCCATATGATCTATCCCATGTCGTGCTTAAATGAAGAATGTAGAGGACTATGAAGGTGAAATGGCATCGGTGATGATGAACCAGAACCAATCAACATATCAGTAAACCCATAGTCTGTGCAGTTGCCAAATGAACTGTAGGTGGATCATCTTGATGCGCACTAGTGCTTGGCTAAGAGTGATGGGATCCTAGAACTAAAAAAACTTTGCATCTCAAATGATCTCTAACATGCTCTATACAGATCCCATTGTCTGATGCAATGTGGGCATATGCCTCCAATAGGTCCTCAGCCAAACAATGCAGAGTCATGCGTGCCATATCTCCTATAAGTGCATCAAGTTGTGTAGGAGTAGGGATGTCGACCACTGTAAAAGGATCCATGGTGGTCCACTGTGCTGAAAATGGCGTGGATCGGGAATGTGTGGACATTAAATACTGACCTACACGATCATCATATATCCTAGTGGTGGCAGTTGCAATGTCACCTACAATGTCAATTGCTTCCTTTTGGGAAGCAACGACAACCTCGTCTGCTATGGGGGCTAGAGATGGGGTGAGAGTAGGAGACCTCTCACCAACCAATACCCTAAACACTAGGGGTGGTCTATCTGCTCGATGATAGGTGGGCCTATTAGCAATCCTGCCACACCCCTGACCAACATATGGTGGAATGTCCAAGTAGTTAACTTTGAGGCCCAAATGGACCTCAGCATACAACTACTGAACAAAATAATAAATGAATCTTAGTCGCCTAGTATAGACTATAAAGGCGAAATCATGGTAGATCTAATAGAGGACTCAAGAAAGTACGATCGCACATCTAGTGACCTGGTATCCCCTAACCTTACGCACATTTTGATAAAATGGGAAACAAGTGGCTTTTATCATTTCTTTGGTGACACTATCTTGTATTTGTTTAAGGGAAACGTCACCATGTACTTCTTCCCGCATGCGGGAAAGAATAGCAGTCACTCTATCTAGGGAATATGCACTAGTCCTCTCAAGTTCATCTTTTAGTTTTTCTAGACTATGCAATATTAACATGCATGGTCCACTATATCCTGGTTTGCACCTTGTGCTAATAGAATTCCCCAATTTTTAATCCTCATTACCTGCATTTGGCAAACAAAGAACTGATGCGTGTGGAACATGGATATACTTTTCTCTGTTTTATATATATATATATATATATATATATATATATATATATACAAGAGACCCTCTAAAAAGAGAAATATGACTGGGTAAGAATAAGACCAGATAAAGGGAATATAACCTAAAATATTTAGGAAGAATTCATCTACTCATCAATAATATTTTCATAAATTAATTAACAATTTAAAAGAATTGAAGAAACTACACCGATGCAACATAGCATCCTTAAAATGGTTCAACTTTAAATGAAACGTAATGAAAGAAAGAATAAGAATACAAAGATTAGTATGTTCATTTGCAAACAATTGGGGATAAAAATATTTAATCTAATAGTTGTTAACATAAATGAACTTCAAAACAGGATTATGTAAGTGAAAAAAAAGTATATGGTAATAACAACATGAATAACAACATATGGTTTGCATAACAAAAAAATAGGTAATAACAACATAAACAATTATATGGTTTGCATTTATTTATTTATTTTCCTCTCATATTTCAACATCTATAATATCCAATTATCGATGAGCATTAATAAGGTTAAGTATGCTAACATTAGTATTAAGGTAACTATCGATATGGATATTGATAAGAGTATTAACAATACTCGATGATATTAAGGCTCCCTCTACAATTAATACAAACATTCTATCAATTTTATTACTCAAAAATAATATTAAACTTTACTCATAATAGAAATGTTAATGTGATAGTGATATCATGTTTACATAGCACATAAACACTATTATTTTTCAACTCATTGTTGCTTGCAAAAAATTTATTACCATCTTAGCATCCCTAATAAGATTATCAATAAAATAATTTTCTTACTTAGGTGATTTTATTTGCGACTTATTTTAGTATGACAACCCCCCTTTATATTACCCTCAATAATAGAATCACTATTTGTTATTAATATATCTAATTTTAATTCTTTTATCTAACTCTTATATATTGTTATAACATTTATTTAATTATTCATCTCTATTGCAAAAATAATCATATGATTAAATATATTGCATACTTGTTATAAATATCTCACTAATCCAACTAAAAAATAATTTGTATCCCTTATATCCTTTCATCCAATGTAGCCTATCTCTTAATTGAGATCCTCTACCACAATTAAGTTCAAAATTCTAAGTTTTATTTCTGTTTGGAAGCAACACCATTGTAGAAAATTGACAGTAGTGCTAAAGCCAAACAGTTTTTTTTCCTATTTGATCCATATTTTTTCCATTCTAGATCTCTTCTAGCCATATTCTTATTGTAAGATCATAGTAAGGTAGTGTGCAATTGATTTAATCACATCATTCTACAATTGTATCCACTTACCATTTTGATGAGGTCTAGAAACATCAACCAAAGGGATATTAGGGAAGCAAGGTGATCAATTTGATTGCGGTGAGGTGGGAAGTGTTGATCTTGAAAGATAGATTATTAGGTATGAGGAATAAGAAGTTTGAAAAGTTTTAAGAATTGGGAGGTGATATGTGAGATAGGTTTAATAGAATCTACTTAAATAAGGGTGTTTTGTGGAGAGGGCTCAATGGAAAGAGAAATAGCTAAGTTTTAATCTATCAATACAACTAAGTTTCCCTTAGTTCGCCATCTCTTTAGTTGGTCCAAGTGAACTAGTGATGAGTATAAGAATATTTTTTTCTAAAATGGTATCTAACCCCTCATGGTATTTCTAGTTAGGATGTAGGAATTCAATTATTTTTTAGAGATTTTATGAGAACTAAACCAACTTGTATCTTGGTTTTTTCCACTATATCATATTCACCTCCTTGTAGCCATTTAGTCATAGGGAGGGCATAAAAATCCATTCCCATAATTTAACTTGAGATGAGGAGTCATTAGGCATACAATAAAGAAAAAATGAATAGGTATTCCTTGGATTCGTAGTAAGCACTAAGCACAATTGTTGTTGGGATCCACTCCTCAATAGATGATAAAATTATCCAAGTATTGGGAAAGGTGGGTCAACCTTGCATCCTAATATTTTGATTTATTATTTTGTCCTCATATTAGGAAATGAGGCATCTCACTTTGTGTTGGTAGTTATTTGTCATTTGTTGAATGCTTCAAGGGAGGTGTCTAAGATGTTCTAAGAGCATATAATATCATTATAGCTTTATAAGATGAAACCCTCTTATGACATATTCTTATGACATTTAAGAGCATGACTATAGAATATTTACAGTAAAGTATTGACCAAAATTATGAAAAATCATAAGAAATGTTTTAAGAAATAGCAACTATGTCAAGGAAAAAGATGTGGACATTTACAAGAACTTTTTTTTTTAAGCAAAAGTGGGAGACCACTTATAATTTTATTTATATATAATATTTTACATATAGCTAGTTCAGGCAGACATACTGGGGAAAGAACTAGCAAGAAAACCCCCAATTGTAGTCCGAGTAACAAATTTTACAAAATATCAAAAAGACCAGTGAGGTCCTAGTACAAATGACCAATTGTATGATTACAATGTTACAAAAGCACATTGGTTGAATACATCAGTACATATGCACATTCTCTTATGCACCCAAAATACCCAAAAGAAGACATCATACTAGATATACCCATGACCCGAATACATAACACAATGGAGATTACAAAACCTTACGAAACATAAGACTAATAAGCTAGGAAGCCACTTTCAAAAAGATGCATATTTTCCACCAACATGCTGAAAGCCATTAACTGAGCTTTCTTTTGTTTCCACTCGTTTACCTTTGTGTTGGCGATCATGCTCAAATGAAGGTTTTGATTTGTTTTAATATCAGGCACATAACGATAACAAAATTTCTTTTTGGATGAAGATGGAAGTTGCAAATCATGAATGCAAACATGACTTCTCAAGAAAGAAATGGCATGATATTTTCTTTTTAAATCATCAATCTCCTCCATGGAAATGGCAGATCTATATCTATTTAGAACTTGGTAGAGATGTGAAGAAGTGTCATGCATTGTGGATAATAACATGCCTTGGAATATGTCAACATAGGTCTCTTCTTATGAAACAAAACCTTCTTTGAATAATTAACATTAGAAATTAATACTTGGTGAGCATATTGTATAATCACACTAGAAACCAACAATGGAAGATTGAGAGTCTCAACTAAGAATTCCACCTTATAGATAACATTCATACTAGAAGCCAACAACTAAAGACCAAATTTCATAAATAAAGTTCATGTGCTATATATCATGCCTTTGAAGGGTCCACAAGTACCATGATCCTTTTCAAATCCTTCTCCATTTAAATGCATCCATTCCAAAACCATTGGGAGGTGGGTATACAATATGAGCCAAGTATTAATTTCTAATGTTAGTTATTGAAAGAAGGTATATAAATTATTCGAGCATCTTAATTCTCATATAGAGTTACATCTTAGTCAATTTCTCAATGTATGAGTTCCATATATTTGTAAATTTTTCTTAATATAAAAACATATTTTATTTCATTAAAATTAACCTATCTATTCCATGTTACAAAGGATGCTCTTATTTTAAATTATAAGTATATAATTCAAAATTAATTAGTAATTTTCAAGATAGAGTACACACAATTTCTTTAGTTAAAATAAAATAATATTCTTATTTCCATGTGAGAGTTATGTAGAATGGTAGTTTGATATCTCAAAAATATTTCTTTCATACATACTAAATTTTTATCATTACATTATAAGTGAATCATCTCAATTATATAGCCAAGAAAATCAAAAATTTATAGAGTGGAAAGAAAAATAATCACACATTTATCATATTTTTATATGTATAAAGTTTCTACCATCAAACTATTTATACTTATAGATTAAATTATTTTTGAATTTCGTTATTTGGGTTCAACATGTCATGCTATAGGATTTTCTTGTGCTTTTATCATCTTGTCATGTGTAGATAGCTATGTATTTTATAGGTTTAGGAATTTTAGAGGAAGGAAAGGTTGAACAAAATGCATAAGGATGAGATGGAGCCTTGTTTACCTTAGGATTTGGTTGAGACTCCCTTTGAGCATAATCAAGGGGTGGTTGGTCCTCTTGTAGACATGACTAATTTAGAAGGTCCTGTCAAGAGAAATTTAGAGGAGATTAGTAGAGACAAGAATCATGTTATAGATAGATTAGTTGGAGTTCATTACCTCTACCATTCTCTTGAATTGCAACATTCACCTCTTGGAATTTCTTCTAATAATTTAAAAATATGAAGAAGGTTCAAGTTTAGAAGATTATAGGAACCCTTTATTCCCTTTGGTCTCAAGTTTGGAAACTAAAGATGGAAACTCCATTACAAACCTGAACTAGGTTTGAATTCATGGAAAATGATAAGGTTCACAATAAGATATAGTTCCTTGAAGAATTTTGGATTCAAGTTGTGAAATGATAGATCTACTAATGTTTTTAGGAAAACGACCCTCTTTATTAGATATGTAATGTCCCTCCATCTGTGAAATCGTCGTATTGTTTTCAATTGTGGGAGATAGGGTATTATTTGATTTTAATTTGTTTTATTGTTATTTCTTTGATTAAATAAATATTACTAATAACTTATTTAGTTTAAATAAATTAAGGTGAAAATATTCATTAAAATAAATATATTTTATTATAACTAAAAGAAAGATTAAATTATTAAATATTTATTAATTATTTAATAGTTGATCTATTTGGTTCCTATATTAAAGAATCAATTATAAAATAAAGAATAAGGGTGGTGGCTAGCATTCAATCGTAACTGTTAGAAGTCAAATGGTTCCCGGAGGGGAGTGGAAAAGACACTATGAAACAAATTATAAACAAAAAAAAATATTTCCGGAGGATAGGGAGGAAATAGTTTTGTAACCGCTTTGAAGAGTAAACACTATCGATATTTTGAAGATTCTTGGTAACTAAAAAAAGGAAGTTACAGGCAGAGTGGTTATTAAAAAAAAAAACACAGAAAGAGTCTGGTCTTCAAGGACTATTTGCAGTTTCTTTTTATGCCCTTCACTATTATTTTCCTGTTTCAAATGTATTCAAACCGTTGGAAATCCCTTTTGACCCAACCATACTGTAGAAGCAGAAGAATTGCATGCAATGCTTCTTTAGGGACCTAAAAATTGTTGAGGCATTATATGTAAGCAACACAAAGAGTATAGACAATGCACAAAAGATTGCTGATAGCTTTCCCGATTTAAAAAGATATCTTCCATCAGTGCGGAATGGGAGTTCCTTTGTTACTGGTTCCACTGCTCTAAAATATTGCCTCCAGGTTCCTCTTTCCTTCTTCAAACTCCTAGTGGGTTTAGTCGTTTAACATTTGCAAGATGTTTTTATTTTGTAAAGTGGATCTATTTGTTATGGATGGTGGTCACATTTCAATTCAAACTATGAACTTGTTTTTATTTAAGCTTTGCTTTGAGCCTATCATTGTACTATGGTCGGATTAGGCTGTGTGTGTAGGTTTTTATGCCAACCAGCCTTTATAACCTTTAATCCTTTTCATTATAAATTTACTTGATTGCATTTCTTCTGGGCTGCGTACGAATTCAATTTATCTTAGCTTCTTTTTCTGTAAGAAAACCAATCAAATCTTGAAACCATTACGTGCCTTAAGTCATCTCTTTCTTTTCTTTGCATCACGAAGCCATTGGAATTGTTCAATATCTGTGAACCTGAGACTAAGCAGATCTAGATAGACTCCTCTGTGAGTTCGATGTTGATTCTTTTATTACCTTTATGACAATACCTTTTCATGTCACTTCAGTAAAACATTTTCAGCAGATTTGCATTGTGCCAAAATGAAATCATTGCACAGAGCTTTATCTCTTCCTTTACCATTTGTCCTTTTGTCCAATAGAGGTACGACGTTGGATGTTGAAAGATCTTAACCAACCTTGTTCCCTATTTCACACTGCAAGCACCTTTTTTTGCATTACAAGCACAATATTTTGCCTCACCATCCTCACTTCCATCAATAAGATTGTTTTTCCATCAATAAGATTGTTCTTAACAACCACTGCCCTCATGGGATTCACAATCAAGAACTTCAAAAGGCCTGTATAGTTTACAATCGTGTAGTCAATCAGAGATTTCAAGCCTCTGCAGTCCATAGATTTTAGGAAAACATACTTGTAGGAGAATTTGTTTGCAGTTCTTGTTACAAATCGAAGAGTTAGGTTGCTCTTTGTGGTTGATCACCAAGATGTGAGAACTTGTTGAATAAATCTAGTAACTTGTTGGATTACTCCTCCCGAACCTTAGAAAGGTAATTGCTAAGAATGAAATGGTCCTTACTGCTTCTTGTAATTTCTAGTCAGTTGATAGTTATAGTTTTCTGACATAGAAATATGTGGATTAGGCTGTAGTTTAGATGAATTTTCCTTCATTATTCCTCATCATGCCCTTAGTCTGTATTTAATTCTCTTAAGTTCTTCTGGCAATCCATCACAGTCGCAGCATTTGAGAATAAGATATAATCAATTTCTATTAAACTAAAGAGTTCTCTATTGGTCGTGGTGAAATTTATTTTCCAAACTTCAAAATTAAACGCATCTCTGGAAACTCGCCACCAAGCAGAAAAGTGTCCAGTTTAGAAAAGAAAAAGTTGTACATTATTTCCTCTACGTTTAAGCCACGTATTTGCACCTCACCTATCTTTTTCCTTTCAGTCTTGCGGATAACATTTAGGATTTGATAATAATGCAAGTAAAGGGCGATATTTCTAAATTCCAATATTCACTTTCTAACATAGTTAGCAGCCGGCGAAGAGAGGGACTGGCGTTTTGCTGCGAATGCCTGGCCACAAGTCTTCATCCTCGCAGCGGTGGGAAAAGAAAAGGAGGACAGATCTTTAATTTATTTTTCTCAAATGTAGCCTCTAGTTGGGACGTCTCCCTTATCATCATTTTCTTTTAGTGGAGTTTAAAAAGTTTAAATAACCTGCAGCTTTCATAATCACCTCCTCTATGATAAGTTCATGCAAGATTATAATATGATTGAGACTTCATGAGAGGGCGGTCAATTTAAACAAGAGCTATTTCAGTCAATAGTTTCACAAGAGAACGTTGTCATTCCTTACTCCAAAGATCCCGCATTGGCGCAGGCAGTGAGGCTGCTGGCAGAGTTGTGGAAACCGGTTTTACACCTGCGGATTTCACTTGCTAGAAAATTTCCTAAGCTTCTCATCAGATTTTTTTTGTGTAATCCTGAGGTCATGCATCCCTGAGACAAGATCTCTTGAGGGTCTTTCATTAGCCCGTTCCCGAGCCCTTATCCATTTTCCCATTTTGTGTGTTCTTTATTTTTGCTGTAGTAATATAATTTCTTTCCAATAATAAATATTTAATATCAGAACAATATTTAATATCAGAACGTTGTACCATCCCCAGCATTACCGTTGATAGAGAATGGAGCCACTTACATCATTATGGAAATAAACTTTCAATTCTGGTTGATTGAGTGGATCAGCCATTAGAATTTAGAAGAGTAGCAGTTTTTGAACCAGAATAGTGGAAGTACAGGATAAAATGTTAACTCAATGTTTAGCATCAAAACAAGTTACGAATGAAATGGTTCTTTTAAAAAATATAAAACAAATAATAAAGAAAAAGAAAAAAATTGCAATGTTATTATTTAAATATAATAATATTAATATTAATAATAAAATAAGCAGCATGAAGGTTATGATTACCATTGTTAAAATTGTGTTGTGAGTGAAAAGTATTTTGTTTTAGGCATCAATTTTTATTGTAACCTTTTAATATTCCAACAGATCCACGTGTATGGTGTTTCCAGAGAGAAAAGAGTTCTAAAACTATACCAATAATAATTACTCTATAAAGAAGAAAGAGAAGTAAAAAAAAAAAAAAAGTCTTAAACTCTCTTAATTTAGATTGTATGGGCATATCCTTTTATATATGGTTTCTTTTCTTTATTCTTTTGAATGTTCTCTTTTAGGCTAGGAAATGTAAATTTAGATTTTCTTATTTATATTTTATATATGAGATAAAACATGAAGTTTAATTTATGGTTCTCTTTTAGTGAATAAAAGAAATGAATAAATAGAATTTAGATTGTTTAACATATATTATTATTTTCTTATAAGAATAATTATAATAAATAATGTATTTACGATTTTTATTTATTTATTTATTTCTAAATAGTAAATTATTGTGGTGGAGAATAAAGACCCAATAAAAATATATTTAAAACACCAAGACATTCATACTGATCCATTTTGTTATCCAATAGTAAATTATGTTATTGTTACTATTTGGAAGAGTATATATATAAGTATGTCAATCTTTTAATGTTTGTTGCAAACCCTATGGAAGTATATCATTGTTCCTTTGATAATCCTATCTTCATGTCAAGTTGTTCATTTACTACGTAGGGGTTTTTCTTTTGATTCTAAAGAATATAGAAGCATAGAATTGTATTTAAGTTGGGAAATGATTTTTGCATAATTGAAAGTTTGGTAAATATTTAATAGTTAGGTGGTGCGATACTATATAGTTTCCTAATTGGAATATATTTGTTTTAATTTGTGTTTGGAGGAGTATACTTGTGATTAGTGTCTTATGGCTTAAAAACATCAGATTATATCTTCATTCGCAATATTGTGATATCCTTAAATGTTGGAAATGATTGATCTTTAAAATAATGTTCTTATTAGATTGCTTCGAGTTACTTTTTATTGAATGAATGGTTATATTGTATTTGAATGTGTGGTTTATGGATTGTTTTGATAGACCCTTTCAATGTGACTTTTCGTGAGTTGATTTTGAGTTGGAGATTTTCTCTCATTTTATTTATGTTGCTATTTGTTGGGAACCCATATGTGTTCTTTTGTTCTTTACCCTAAGTGGTAAATCGGTTAATGTTATCTTTGTTATGATTGATGATTCTGCTTGAGTTGTTAATGAGTCAAATTGAAAAGTTCTTTGAGTTAACCTTGGGTATTCCGAGAGGAGAAAATAGAGATTTCCCTTGGATTTCTGATTTAGTTCGTATCGAAGTTGTTGATGTTGTTTAATGGAGTTGTTGATCTTATTTTGATGTATTTACACATTATTTGGAAATAGTTCTTGTGGCCTTGCAATTATTGTTGTCAGTTCTTTGATGGGGAAACCCTAGTGTAAACTTTATGGGAATCTTCCAGAGGTTTATTTTTATTATTGGTTAATGTTCCTCCTTTTATGTGCCCTTGTTGTGGCAAGTGTTTTGGTTTCATGATTTTGAAAGGGTTGTACGGGATCTGTTCGAGACTTTGTGAGACTCTGATGTTGTACTTGTTAGCGAGATGGGTAATGCCTCACATGCTTCTCTGTTGTGATATAATGTTCTTGTTATGTTGTAAAACCCTTGGAGTTTGGTTTTTATGTTTTGGGTGTCTAGAGTGAGAGTGGCTCTAAGTGGGTGGTCAGTGCACAAAGGGGTGCCAGGATAGCCCTCGTTAGAGTGTGATTAATAAGTGAAAACCTAAGTAATTAACTAGGGGGTGGGTAGAATCACATTAAAAAGATAATGATGCCTCATCCACCTTTTAGTGCTACCACAGACTAAAGGGGATTGAGAAGGCCGTGGTTGGCAAGATCGTTGCCTTGTCTTCATGAAAGGTTAACAGTTCCACATGAGCAACCCTATGGGGCGGTTCCTTGAGATAGGTAGCCTGGATAACCATAGATGGAGGCGGTTCCTAGTGCTTGGTTGTCTAGATAATCCATTAGTAGATGGAGGTGGTACCTTGCAATAGGTAGCCTGGAGAATCCATGTTAAGCCATGTGATGACACTCTCCTCTAACACTCCTTATGTTGCTTCTTTGGAAATCCTCTTGAAGTGGTTCTTTGTCTTGAATTGATGAAACATAGTTGTTTGAATTGATTTATGGTTTTACCCTATTTTATCTTGGGTGTACTTTGTGGTCTTGTATGATCTCATTGATATTTGACTTATGACCTTGTACCCTTATGGTCCTGTGATATGATGTTATTGGATTGGTTAACTGCAATTTGGAATTGTGTTATGTTTATTAATGCAGTTTGATTGGAAGTGTTTCATGATCATCCTTTGGTTACTTGTTTACTGGTCATTGCTTTGACTTATGTGATAAGATTTATAGTTATTATGTTCACTCTTGGATGTTGTGGATTATGTCATTGTAATCCTTGAGTTTTATGATATTGTTGTATGTCGTTGAGTCTTGCGGTTCCCTATTTGGTTGTTCTTGGTTGAGGTCTCTTTCTTGTTGGCTCCTAGCATGGGGGGGTGGGTCTTCAGACTCACATGGTCGGGTGGAACGTGCTAATCACCCCATTGGGTCCCCAGTCGAGGATCGAGAGGTGCGGATTGGTGCTGTTGCAGCAACTCCAGAGTTGTATTTATCTTGGAGCCAGTTATGATACTTTGTATTTCTCTATTTACTTGTATCATGTTATCTTGTTGTATGGGTTCCATTCATACTTGGAACACTTTTCTATCATTGTACTTCTTAACATTGTACTGTAATGTAATGTAACGTTAAACCTTGTGTGGATATTGGCCATGGTGGTTGTTATTTAAGGTGTTGAATTAATCATGTATATGTTGTAATTATGTACGCAAATGGTTTCTTATTAATGATTTATCATGTATGTGTTATATTTGTTATTGTTTACTTTATATCTTTGGATTTTATTCTTTATTGCTGTTGTATGGATCTAAGTCGCGTAATGACTCTTCATGTACCCCAAGGGATGTATGTGTTAATGAATCTATTTAAATGAAATTCAGATTATGACTTAATGTGTATTACATGTATGTTATGTTTTCTTTAAAAAAAAAAAATTGTGCTGTAATTATTGTGTTGTTGTCCTTTGGGGTTCGCACGGCGGGGCGTTACAAGATACATTTCCACTATTGGTGGAGTATTTCTAATTGGATGTTATTTTTCTAACTTACAACTATATTTTTCTTCTTGTTGTTCCATGCCAATATGATTGATCATTTTTTGTCTCTTTATTGGTCTTTGTAAAAGGGTGGGGCCCTTTCAAAATTTCTATTTCTAATTCATAAATTCAACCAAAAGTATTTACCCTAAAATTAAAATATAAATAATTTAAACTTTAAAATAGTCTTTTTTGATATTATATAATAGCCTCATGTATTTAATTTATAAATCCTATTATTCTTTATGTTTAATTTCAAAATTTTAATGCTCTCAAGTATAGATTACAAGCACACATTCTTTACATTTTTTCTCTTTCTTTTGTACTATTTTGTATATGGGTGTCTTATATGCATTGCCTCAAACATATAATTTTGATGTCCTATACCTAGTTCTAAATGTAGTTTTATGAATGTATTCCTCCTTTATTCTTTGCTAATTGTAATTGAATATTAGACCCATTTTTTAAAATATGGCCACCCCTCTCAATTAGTAAAATAAGTCATCTATTTTAGGTGGTGGATATTAATGTTAATTGTTTATTTATTGAACATACATAATCAAGACAACTTGGAAAAGTGTCTTATCTTTCTTTTTCATAAAAATAGTTGGAGCATCCCATGACAAGACACTAGAACATATAAATCCTTTCTTTAAAATGTCATTTAGGTTCAATCCTTTAATTCATGCAAATATGAAGTGTTTGTTTGATAGGGATCTCTAGATATAGGGGCTAATTCATGCATGAACTCTATTAAAAAATAAAACACCCATTTAGGAGGAAACATGAGGAAGTTCATTCTAGGATTTAGACATCCTAAGACTTTTGTAATGGAGGTTTATTTTCATTTGAATGGTTCTCATTCACTTTTACTAAATAAAAATTAACAACAAACAAGGCACACCCTTTTCTTTATTCTCTTTTGAGTTGTAAAATAGAAAATTTAATAATACCTTCATTCCTTCTAATCCTAATAGAACTATTTTATTATACATTTCATTCAAACAATCTAGTTTCTTTCCTCTAAATTTATTCTTCGATTCATACATTTAGTTCACCAACCATTTTTGGAGTAATGTCATAAGACTCAAAGGAAAAATATGAAGAATTTTATCCAAGTTTCCATTGTATGCACCCTAAACTTTATATCATGAACTGTTTGATATAACATCTCAAATAAATTTGTTAATGAATTGTTTGATATAATGCCTCAAATAAATTTCCAATAGTGTTTTTGATGAAGTATTATAGAAATAGTGTTTTTGATATAATGCCTCAAATAAATTTGTTAATGAACTATTTGATATAGGGTACATACAATGGAAACACTATTTCTATCATACTCCATAAAAAATTACCATGAATTTTTTGATATAATGCCTCAAATAAATTTGTTAATGAATTGTTTGATATAGGGTATATACAATGTAAATACTATTTCTATCATACTCTGTCAAAAATTACCATGAACTGTTTGATATAATGCCTCAAATAAATTGGAGGTGCCCTAGTAGAAATGTATGCAAAATGTGGAAGCATAGACAGGGCATGTTAGTTTTTTGATAAAGTAGAAATGTATGTCTAGCATTTGCAACACTACAAATTCAAATAAATTTCCAATAGTGTTTTTGATGGAGTATCATAGAAATAGTGTATGTTGAAAAGGCTTCAGAAACTTTCAAACAAATGCAATTTCAAATCAACAAATTTGAAAATTTTTGCATTTAGGGTTTATAAATTTAACAAGAAAATGCATTTTGAAGTCTATGAAATTTGAATTTGACAAACCTGGTGAGATATGCAAGTCAGGTTGATGAACTATGGAGAGATGAAGTTGAGTTTGTTGTTTGTTGTTTGTTGTTCACATTCAGTGTCGCATTTTCTATTTTCCGCACACACAGAGCCCAAGGAAAGTAGAAAAAAGGCACAAAATGACTGTGACAAGTTCGAATTTTTTTATGCCTTATTTGAGGGGGTTCGGTCAATCCATGTTGGACCGAACCCCTTAAAATATTAATTTTTTTGTTTGTTTTTTAGGGTTCGGTCGAACAAATGGTTTGACTAAACACATATGTTTGGTCAAACATAAAAGGTGGTTCGGCTAAACCATAGAGTTTGACCGAATCCCTTGAGTTTGGGGAAAGGAAGAAAAATCAAATTTCCTTCCTCAAAATTTGTAAACCGCTATTTTGGTTTGACCCCAGGTCAGCCAACCCTAATGAAAACACAAAAGATCATTGATGCACATGCTTCCCAACAAGTAGATGACACACAGACACCTCAACACACTTCAATATGCATGAGACTTCATCTTAGACTTCTTCATATATGTTCGCAACAAAAAAACATACCTCATACACTGAATACCTTTCATCAAATCATCTGAAGTATGCAAACCTGTACTAGAATAAAGAAACATGACTTCCAGATTACCAAACTTCAACCTTCTTTTCTAAAGCACAAAAAAGACTTTCACAAGACATATCCTCGATCCACAAGATTTGAAACAAAGCATAAGAGAACTACAGAGCAAAACCAATTTTCCTAGGCCATAGAAGACCAACTCTACCAAATCAGTTCACATACCAGTGAATGTAACTCTCACAAACCATCACACCAAAAGGTAAAACTTAGGATATATCACCACAAAATCCTCATTAACAAGCCTTCAAATCTGCACAAGCATAGGATCAACACAGGAGAAACAAAAAGCACATACCAAAGCACATTCTGAACACTTTCAACATTTTGACTTCTCTTCTTTATTTAATTTTCTCAAAAGAACTTGGAAACTCACCAAACTATCATATCTACAACACTAAAAAGATAGCTCCAAGTACTCACAACATCTTAGCAGCATCTCAACTATACATGTACAATTTTCAATGTACTGAACAATGTTTACATCAATGACAACATTAATGACAACCCCCCTAAACTTGCTCATACCTGCAACAATCTCCCCCTTTGTCATTGATGGCTACACATGATGTGAAAAACCATCAAAGAAAACATTATCCTTCACAATACTTGGAGAACATCTTCTCTTCTTCTGCAACTATTTTTCACATGACTTTTCTCTCCCCTTAACTCTAATCTCTTCCCCTTTGACATCAATGGAAATCTTGAACAATAGCTCTGATTAATCCCCCTTAGGAATACACCCATACTACAACAATGAAAACCTTTTCTACTCCCCCTATGGAGTAGACCCATTTATCAGTCCAGATAAATGAAGAATCTATGAATTCACTTAACTGATGCACCTTCATGTGAACCTAGTTAGTAGGGCCAATGAACCCCAACTTCTCCCTAAGATGCTCAAAAGTATCATTCAGAAGATCCTTAGTAAATATGTCTACAATTTGTTCCTTTGTTGTCACATACTCCAGTCTGACCTCATTCTATAGCACTTTTTCTTTCAAAAAATGATACTTAATATATATGTGCTTCATTCTTGAATGCATAACAGGGTTCTTCAAAATGTTTATTGCACTTGTATTGTCACATAAAATAGAAATAGGCTCATCACATACCAAACCAATGTCTTTCAGATTATGCTTCGTCCACAAAACTTGTGTGTCGTAGGATGTTGCAACAATATATTCTGCCTCTATAGTAGATAAAGAAAATCGAGTCTTGCTTTTTACTCAACCATGAAACTAATCTTCCACCAAGAAAGAAAGCACCACCACTAGTACTCTTCTAGTTATCTACACATTCGGCCCAATCAACATTTGTATAGGCACTCAGGGTGAAATCATTATTCTTAGGGTACCATGGTCCATAATTCGGTGTACCATTAAGGTATCTAAATATCATCTTTACAATTAGAACATGTTACTCTTTAGTATTTTCTTGAAATCTAGCAACTAAACACATTGCATGCATAATATTAGGTCTAATAGAAGTAAGGTACAACATTCAACCAATCATGGATCTATATTTTCTCTTATCATTCTTAGCAGATTCATCATCTTTTCTCAACTTACATTCAGTTACCATAGGAGTACAAACTGGTTTAGAATCCTCCATCCCAAACTTCTAAAACAACTCTTTTACATACTTAGATTGTGAAATGAATATTCCTTTATCAGTTTGATTCACTTGTCGGGGTATGTGCAGGATCATGATGGGCCAAAAAGTGGCAATATGATGGGTACGTGTCTAACGACTTCTTTTTACCTAAAATTGATGAAACAAAAAGGGTTTTAAAGGAGCTTCTCATCTTTCCACCAATATAAATTATTTTTTAATTTGAATTTAATAAATAATTATTATTCATTTTCTATTTGAATTATAACTAAAGTCCTGATTAATAGGCTAATTGAAAAACATCTATAGCTTTCAAATAGTATCACATTTTTTGAATCCAAAACATGTGTCACATTCTATGCTTCACATACTATATAATTAAAAAAAATGAATTTCATGAAGTTTTGGCCAAGTTAAGGTGGTCAGACATACAATTTTTTATATTTTTTAAAAGTTGTAATAAAATATCATAATTAATTGTTTACTTGGAAAAAAATTAAAAAAAATATGCATCACATTGGGAGATGAGTCCTCTACTTAAATATAAAATCTTATCATTTTTTTTTATCATTTTATTGTGGTTAGGGTGGTTAGATAGACACCTACTTCTTATTGTTTTCCTGAAATTTAAGTACTACAGAGTTGAAATTTCAAATTTTCACCAAATAGATTTTTTTTTTTTTAATAAACCTAGTAGTTTAGAAACTACATTCAATTTTCTATAGATTCTATTCTTAGATATTTTTGAAATAATATATATAACTTATTCAAATTTTTACGTCAAGTTTCCTAACTCTGATTTTTCTAAAAATTTTGCCACTTAAGGGCCTATTTTTTCCATGATGATCATACACATACCCATAGACCAAGGAAGAAATTCAAGTCACCAATCATAGACATCTCAAATTCTTTTTGCATCTTTTTAGAAAAAAATTTACCCATGCCATCATTTCCACCAAAAAATGATATCATCAACATAAACAACTATAATCAACATCTTATTACCTTGCATTTTGAAGTAGAGGTTACTATCAGCAGAACCTTTTTTGAATCCTCGCTTTGTCAGATATTTTTCTAGTCTTGCATACCAAGCTCTGGGAGATTGCTTCATCCCATACAATTCCTTCTTCAACTTACAAACCATGTTCGGTCTATCAGACAATTGAAACCCTTCAAGTTGCTCCATGTACACTTCTTCCTCCAACTCACCATTTAGAAAAGCTAACTTAACATCCATTTGATATACCTTGAAGTCTTTGTGGGAAAAAAAATCCAAAAAAATTCTGATAGCTTCCAGTCTGGCCACAGGAGAAAATGTTTCTTCAAAATCTATAACTTCAACTTGTGAATATCCTTTGCATACTAGTCTTTCCTTATTCCTTACTATTTCTCCATTTTCATTCAACTTATTTTAGAACTCCCATTTTGAGAAAATCACATTTTTGTTCACAGGCCTAGGGACTATTTCCCATGTCTGATTATTTTCTATTTGCTACAATTCCTCTTTCATAGCTCTCATCCAACCTTCATCTTCACATGCTTCTTTTATAGATTTAGGTTCTATTTTAGAAAGTAAATGCAAATTTACCTTAGTTGCAACTCTACTTCTTGTCTTCACACCTTCACTCTTGTCTCCAATTATATGATCTTTTGAATGATTCTTTTGTACATATTTAGGAGTCATAGTAGCAGGTTCTGGTTCATTCTCTTCTTCTTCTTCTACTACTTGTTCTTTTTCTTTCTCTTCTTCTTCCTTCTCCTTATTTTCTTTAGGTACATGTCCCCAAATAGGATTATCAGGTTCAACTTCACTTATCTTAATAGGTCTACGTATGTCTTCATCCACTTTCTCATTAGCACTTTCAATAATCTTTCTCAACCTTTTGTTAAAACATATATATGCCTTTCTAACTTAGTAGAGTATCCAAGAAATATTCCTTCATCACATCTAGCATCAAACTTTCCAAGTTTTTCATTATCTCTTTTAATATAACATCTACTCCCAAATACCTTAAAATATTTCATAGTAGGAGTCTTACCAGTCCATAAGTCAAAAGGTGTCTTTGTGCTATTATGTCTAATCTAAACTCTATTAAGAATATACACAACAATATGTATTGCTTCTCTCCAATATGCATCTAGTACATTTGACTCTTTCATCATAGTTCTATTAGCTTCTTGTATTTTCTTGTTTTTCCTTTCAACTAGTCTATTATGCTAAGTGGTTCTCGAAGCATAAAACTATCTTTCTATGCCATGCTTCTCGCAAAATACATTAAATTCACCAAAAGCGAATTCACCACCTCTATTAGATCTCAAACACTTGATTTTCATATTTACTTCATTTTCCACTCTTGCTTTGACTACCTTAAACCTATCCAGGGCCTAATTCTTTTATTTGGGAAAAGCAACCCATGTCATTTGAGTATAATCATCAATAAGCAACATAAAGTACTTGTCTCCATTCAAGCTTCTAGTCAAAGTCGAACCACAGAGATTAGTGTGAATCAACTCCAGCATTTCAGTAGTAGAATGTTCTTTTCCCTTAAAGCTACTTCTTGTCTACATCCCCAATTGAAAACTTTTGCAAATAGCATTAGTAGGTCTTATGATTCTAGGTAGTCCTTGAACAATATCCTTAGCATTGATCTTGACTAGGTTATCAAAGTTCACATGTCCCATTCTCTAATGCCATAACCAACTTTCACTAATTTGAGATACAAGACAATGACCATCAACTCCCTTCAACTGATAGATGTTTCCATAAGTTCTTCTTCCAACAACAATCATATCTCCATTTCTAGACCCTTTTCTGATTTCATAGGTATTGTTCTAAAACATAAGTTTAAAGCCATTACTACACATCTAACCAACACTCAAAAGGTTATTCCTCAAACCCTTCACATAATATACATAATCAGTATTTTGCACTCCATCAAAACTAATTGAACCTTTACCACATATTTTAGCTCTTGAATCATCACCAAACATGACTAAACCATCGTTATATTTTTCAAGTTTAGCGAACTTGCTCTTATCTCTTGTCATGTGATTTGAACATTCACTATCAATTACCCAATAGTCTTCATCCTGTCTTGCATGAAAAAATGTAACCAAATTACCTTCCATCCTATTCTTCTTAACCTTCAGAGCCTTCCTACTTACACATTTTCTAGAGTTAGTGGATACAAATTTACTTTCCAAAGCTAAGAATAAGAATTCACTATCATCAACCTCATTTTTAGATTCAACATTAAAAATACCTACCTCTTCCTTAACATAGTACAACTTCTTATACTTGTTATCCTTCCTATCCTTATCTTTATAATCCTTGTTCTTTTTATGTGTAGCCCTTTTCAGACATCTCGAAGTATAATGATGAATGTTACCACAACTGAAACATTTAAAGGGTAACATACCTTTATATTTTCTAGTACCTTTCTTCAATTTCTGGGTGAAGTATGCTTCCAACTCTTCATTATCGCTATTTGGTTTTTCAATCTTTAGAGTCTTAAATGTCATTTCTATCTTCTCTTCTATCTTGTAATCTTTATGAAGCTTTCTTATCTCAAATGCTTGCAAGGTGTCAAACAACTCTTCCAAAGTGTACTTCTTAGGATCATACATTTATTCAATAACATAGATCTTGTCCCTGTAACATTTTGGTAAAGTGATTAGGATCTTCTTGATTATATCTTCATCTGCTAGTTTTCCTCCTTGATTTTTGACTTCATTTGCTTCCAGTTCAACTATCTGAAAGAAACTTGTAAATTGTTCACCATCTTCCATCTTTAGGTTCACAAATCTACACTTTTCCACCAACCTCTTTGTCAATTTCACCTTTTCATTTCCTTCATACATGTCTTCCAACTTCTTCCATACTTCATATGCAGTATCCAAAGAATTAACCTTAACTCGCTCATTTTTAGACAATCCACTACAAATCGCATACTTTTCCTTCTCATTTTCTTCATAAGAAGAGATATTATCTACAAAATTAACACCACCAAATGGAAGTGTATACTTATTCTCAATAGCCTTCTAGGTTTTGAAAACAAGAGAGATAATATATTCTCTCATTTTCCCTTCCAATCATTGTATTCAGTTCCATCAAACATAGGGATTGCCAACTTGTGTTCCATCGGATCTTAAGCAATTAAGCTCTACACAAGGAACCAAAATATCTAATACCAATTGTTAAATAGGCGCAGGACAACTAAGAGGGGGGGTGAATCAATTGTCACACAAGTTCAAACTTAAAATTTTATCACTTATCAATTCTTCAACCACACTATTCTGTTATTAAATATGAGCATGAAAAATAACATAAAGTAAATCAACAGAATGAACACCATATTTTTATGTGGAAAACCCAATAAGGTAAAAACTATTATGAGTGTTAACTCACAATATAAAGATTATGAATTGAATACAAAGGCTCACTGCCAAGGGCTCACTTCCCAAAAGAGGATTCATTGTCCAAATACAAATTCTAACTACCTACAAAAAGGTATCACTGTCCAACAGGGAGGCTCACTACCTATGGATACAAAAGAGAACAAAAAGATCCACCACAATAATTAAAGCACATTTGCATGATTACATAAACCCTTATGTCACTGTCTTCAACATAACTCATGCACACACTTCTGCTCTTATGATTTTTGGCTTACTTTCATCACTTTGCATCACACTATCATACAACTCCTCACAATTCAACTTGCTTTTATACCATTCTCAACCTTAGAAGCATTTACCAAGGTTGGCCACAAAATAACCTATTTCATAAATTCACATTAGGTTAGCAACTCAAAATTCCCATGGTGGAAAGGAATAAGAGTGGAGCAATAAAATTATTTTCTTGAAATTTCTACATGCTTCCTCAATTAAATTTTATTCTTCGAATGAAGTGTAAACACCAGGTCAGCCAAACCTAATGAAAACACAAAATATCATTGATGCACACACTTCCCAATAAGAAGATAACACACGAACACCTCAACATGCTTCAATATGCACAAGACTTCATCTTAGACTTCCTCAGATACGTTTGTAGAAAAACAACATACTTCATACATTGAATACCTTTCATCAGATCGTTTGAACTATGCAAACCCGTGCTAGAATAAAGAAACATGACTTCCAGATTACCAAAATTCAACCTTCTTCACTAGAGCATGAAAAAGACCTTCACAAGACATATCCCAAATCTGCAAGATCTGAAACAAAGCATCAGAGAACTGCAAAGCAAAACCAATTTTCCAAGGCCATAGAAGACCAACTCTTCCAAAGCAATTCACATACCAATGAATGTAACTTTCACACACCATCACACCAGAAACTAAAACTCAGGAGATATCACCACAAAATCCTCATTAACAAGCCTTCAGGTCCACACAAGCATAGGATCAATACAGGAGAAATGTGAAACACATACTAGAGCACATTTTGAACACTTTCAACATTCTAACTTCTCTTCTTTATTTAATTTTCTCAAAAGCAGTTGGAAACTCACCAAACCATCATATCTACAACATTAAAAAGATATCTCCAAGTACTCATGTTGATGTAGTGATCCCACAATAGTGGTTTACAATTTTTGGCCAAACTATACACTGAAATAATTTTTAAACTAAATCTTCACTTTCGGGCACCTATAATGGCTAAACCATGAGGAATTTGAAGATGACGCAAACTAGAGTTTTGTGAAATTTTGTCTGTAGATTCTAAATATTATTTTTTCAATTTTTTTGGAATCAAATTGCACTTCTTTTTCCATCTCCCTTGAAAACTATTTTTTTTAGAAAACAACATTTTTAAAAAGTAACGCTCACCGTATAATGCATAAATTTTTTTTGATGAAGGATAAAATTCTAATTCTTTTGAATTTAGATTTTTGACTCTGATATCTAGTGCTTCCACATGGCTAGATAGTTTTTTATTGAATATTTTTTCTTTAATCAAGTTTCGAAGTCAAACCAACTACAATTCAGACATAGTGTGATTGAATAATGCGTAACTTTTTTTGTATGTATTGAAATTTAATTTTTTTTATTTCGTTGGATCAAAGACTAAATATATGGTACAGTCATATTTTTCAAAAAATAAAATCATAGTCTTCTATTTTTCCACATGTGTGGAATAGAGAGTTTGATTTTTGGTGAAAAACTACATTGACAAGAAATAAAAAATAAATAGTTGTGCAAGATCATCATGGAAAAAGAAAAAGCCCTTAAATGGAAAATGTTAGTAAAAGGTGTGTTGTACACCTTGCATTATGTATTTAATGTAATTATTCTTGGGGCCACTTAATGTTGCATGTAATGTTGGAACATAAGTTAAGTAACTGTAAAAACATATTTATTTAATATTGGGGAAAATAATAAATGAAGCACCCAATATTAAATAAAGGGACATGGTTTGTAATCTCATAGCTATTGTCACATAGTTTTTTTTTACAATACCACTTATTGGTTTAGTGGGAGCTTTCTTTTATAAAAGCGACCACAAAGGTAGTTATTCTATAAGATGCAATTTTGCATGATTAGCTCTGGTTAGTATTTGTGAGGGTTTGAAGTATGGCATAGGATGTGTGGTTGCATGCTTGTTCACATGGATTGCTTGGAGAGAGATTTCTGCTTCAATGGTGTTCATGCAGACTCAGAAGATCTGTGTAATCTTTATTGTTGAATAATACATGAGATGGATGCTTTTGGAGGCTTGGTTTTTTCCCTTTTGAGGGTTTTCCCAGGGTATATCTTGTGTCATATTTTCATGGGTATGTTGTATATTCTTTTGCATGTGGATTCTGAATACTTAGATGCATAGATTTCTTGTCAAGGGTTATGTGGAAATTATCTTTAATTGGCTGCAAGTTTCCAACAAGTGGTATCAGAGCTTTGGTTGTGGCTGTATAACCTTTGGTTGAAAAAAATCTTGTTTAATTTTGTATCTATGCATTGCATGTGAGGATCAAAGACATGCAAGATATGAGGGTTTTGTATGTTGTTTATTACAAATCTGAGGGTTTTGGATTTGTTGTCTTGATGGGTTGTTTATGGATTTGGGGTGAGAAATTTTGGGTGAAATGGGTTTCTTGGTTGTGCATTCAAGTGGGGGTTTTGTGGGAAATTTTTTATAGAAGACCTCCTAGAACAAAATGGACCTCATAATTGGATCTGGGTTGGCCAGGAGATGAAGATTGATATATAACTCCACCTATTTCTATTACTGTGAAAAAAATGTAATTTTTTTTGTAAAATTCTCTTTTATTGTTATACAGTCGTCAATATTTAATTCATAAAAATAAAAATCCGAAAATAAAGTACCCATCAAAATTTTTTACTCTTGCAAAATAAATCAAAAATCACATATTGAAAAGTTTTTGATTTGAAGGAAAAACAAAAAAAAAAATATAATTTAAGTTTGTGGGGGTTCATAGACCCCGTACCCACGGTGGGCAACCTACGCAGGGGTCGTACCCGGTAGGTTTGCTAATAGCCTTCCTAGCCATTTGGATCAAAAATATCCATTTTAATAGTTTTGAAATATGCGTCAACCATTTCTAAGTTGTTTAAAACCTTGAATCATGAAAAAAGGTTAAAAGGGGGAATAATTTCTTAAAAGATTCTCTTTAACATTTAACCATTTTATTTAAAGTTCAAACCATCCATCCACTCCTTTATTATTAAATATTTTCCATTAAAATATTAAATGGAAAATACGCTAGTTTTATTGTTTGTAAAAAATCTAATATTTGCTTTGGAGTGGGACCCACTAGAATCTGCCCTATAATCAGATTGGAGCTGTTTTATTTCGGAGGGGCATAATTTTCACCTAGATTGTTTATTTTTTGACTTCTTGGACTCATTGGAAAGCTGACTTAGAGCTCTATGTTGTGATGGAAGAAATTTTTCTAGATTCTATAGTTTTGATAGTGTTTTGCTTGGTCAAAGTCAGATGTTTTTTTTGAGCTTTGAGAGGGCATATCGGGTGCATACAGAGTCAAATCATGGACTTTGAATAGTTGATAGAAAGCTTGTTCTAAGCACTACACAGTGGATCAAGTTTGGAGATATTTTGGCATGGTTTATTTATTGCTTTCTTTATCTGAGTTGTTTATGGATTTCTTTGACTATGGTGATACTGTGAGTTTATGGATGATCGGATCTTGAAGATTTGATGTTGGATTCATTGTATGCTCAGTTGTTCATCTCATATTATTCTATTTTTGACATAGTTATCATTATATTTTTGGATTTATATGCTTCATTGATGTATCTACAAGTTGTGCAATGTTGTAGGCGGTCTATACTTACATGTTGCATTTTTGACTTGGACATGGGTTGTCTTTGCCCATTGATATTTCAATGTTGATGCATGTTCAGTTTTGGTGGCTTGGTTTAGTCACTTGTTTTTCTAGTTTTGTTGTCATGTTGAGGAGGTGAGATGGTATTAACAGGTGCATTCATGATATGAGACCTATGTAGTTGACTATGATTATGTAGATATGTGGACATGGTTGGGTTGAGTTGTTGTTACATTTGGTGGTGATCATGGTGTCATGGATGTTTCTTGTGCTTTAGAGACTTTGGTATGTCATGATGGTTTATGTAGGTGCATCGTTGGTGGTGTTGGATTGATTCCGTATTATGGTTGTGGAAGTGTATCTTTGTAGTATGAGGATCATGGTTTTACTTTTCCTTTTGGGAGCTCTTATTATATTTTAGTTCTTTGATTGTGTGAGGGAATTTGGTTGATATTATTGAGGGTATTGTTATCATGTTGTCATGGATAGCTTGATTACACTTTTCAGTAGGAGCTTTTGATAGTGATGGTTTTGGTGGTGATGGATATGTTTATGATGGTTTGGTGGTTGTATGTATATTCTTGGCTTGAAGATTTTGGTTCTAATTTTTATGTTATAGAAATTTCAGTTGTGTGTGTAGACTTGGATGCTCTTCATGGAGAGGATGGTTGTCTTGATGCCATGTGTGACTCGGTATCATAGTTCAGTGGGAGTTGTTGGCAGTGACATGGATGCATCATTTGGTAAGGTTATCTTCATGTGATTGGGGATATGGTTTTTTCTAGTTTAGAGTGGTGTTATTATGTCATGGTTTACTCTTGATATGCATTTAGAGTTTGGCATGGTACTTGTTCTCTTGAGATTGGGATGTATATATGTTATGGTGCATGTGATCTCCTATAAGGAGATGGTTAGATCATGATGCCATGGTTATGTTCTTGATTCAGCTGTTAGGACTTTGACTATTGATCTTGGTGGTTCTCTTGGTATTGGATACATTGATCATTTGCTTAATTACTTCATGATGGTGCTATGTTGCATTTGGAGTTTGGCATGGATTGGTTGGTTATAGGTACTCATGGATACTTAGATACATAGGTGAGGCTTGAGTTCTCTTATGTTTAGAGACATGTGTTATGATGGCTACTCTTGATGAGATTTCAGCAAGGAGTTTGAGGAGCCTACACCTTGGTTGGACATGATTTCAACATGGACCTATGAGGAAAGTGTTCTTGGATCAGTCATGATGAATTGGATGTCTTGGAAGAGCATTCTCATTCCTCACTCTTGGTCTACTCGACAGTTTCACTTGAGAGGTATTCCCATTGTTACTTTCAGGTGCTTTGTGTTTTATGCTTTATATTCTCATGCATAAGGATTTTTAGCTATGGATATATGGTTCTGGTGGGTTCATTTGAGGAGTTTTGGCATGTTAATATCCTTATGCATTGTGATTACATTCATGGATGTTGAGTTTAGGAGATGTATTGGGATTATTTCCTTCATTGGAAATGGATTTAGTTTGATCTTCTTTGGCTTAAGAGACTTACATTCATGTTGATTACATGATACATATGTAATGTTTGATCTTGGAGATTGAATGATTGGGTGTTTTTATGGCTTTTATTTTGGAGTGTTGTGGAGGAGATCATACTTGACACAGTTGGCTTTTAGAGGTGTATGTAGGAGATTTTTCTTACATGCTATTGATATACAGGTTTGGATATCATTGTGGATGATTCCTTGTTACTGCATGATGTAGTTTACACTTTTTATATGATATTATTGGTAGACTTGGTATGCCTTGATCTTTTAAAGATTTGCATTACCAATGCAGTGGGAGCTCTTGGATGTGTATGTCATTCTTTGACAAGTTTTTCACATGGAGTTTATGATTGCAGTTTATGGGTGTATATTTTTATGGCATGATTTTACTATGTTTTGTATACCTTAGAGGTATAGACAGTTGGATGTATTGGAACTTGCTGTGGGTGTTATTTCAGCTTTGGCTTTGTGTATCTTGATAGCTACTAGTGCATATTGTTGCCTTTGGATTGAGTGTTTGTGTTTGGGATATCAGTTGAGTAGGACTTATGCTTTGTTGTGATAGATTTCGTGGCTTCTCTATTGGATGGCTTACTTATCTTTGTGCATTGGTATGATGGAGGATGAGATCATTCATGTTTAGGATGGTGGTCACTTTGATTCTTGTTGCAGGTATCTTGATGGAGCACATGGAGTACTTTGATTCCATGATGGTATATGTGGCTATATGGATTGTTCATTTGATTCATGTTTTGAGGTTACTTGTTCCCCATGCAATGTATACAACAAGTGGGAGAATGTTAAGAAAAAGTGTGTTGTACACCTTGCATTATTTATTTAATGTAATTATTCTTGGGGCCACTTAATGTTGCATGTAACATTGGGACATAAGTTAAGTTGTAAAAATATAATTATTTAATATTGGGGAAAATAATAAATAAAGCACCCAATATTAAATAAAGGGACATGGTTTGTAATCTCATAGTTATTGTCACATATTTTTGTGCAATACCACTTAGTGGTTTTGTGGGAGCTTGCTTCTATAAAAAGCAACCACAAAGGTAGTTATTGTAAAAGATGCAATTTTGC
>VDFB02371716.1:0-28365 GCA_007258455.2 Sequoia sempervirens | reverse complement strand
TAATTCATAGCATCAATCTTAGCAGCATAACATTTCCCTGATCAACCTTGCCTTAGTTTAATTTGAACTACACATTTCTCAATGTTATAGAACATACAATGCTGACACAAAATTCATTCGCCATTCAAAAACCACCAAGGAACTATTTGATTCGAATTCACTGAGCAATTGTTGTAAATGGTCCAACTATTTTCCATATCAGACCATCAAAGAGACTCTGCTCAATCTCTCTTCGAATTCACTAAGTCACTTCAAAAATCTCACCATATGCCAAAACATCCAATCACCCATCCTCTGTCAAATCCATCCAATTCCTGCTCTCCCGCTTAGCATGGTTGGGTCCCACCAAGGCACCCATGAGTTGGCTAGTTGCACAACTCTACACATATTTCCATTTCGATGAGACAATACATCATCTCCCATTGAAACAAGGATGTCACTTCGATGAGGGAAATACCGCTCCATGTGGTTCCTACCACCACTTCACCTCCATAAGGCATTGTCTTATTAGCTCATCAAAGACACTTACCTCAAAGTCCCGACGAAATCATAAAGTCACACTGACAAGAGTCTTCCAGTCTACCATCGAAATGTCAAGGAGACATGACTCAATGTCTCAGTGATATCACAATATCACTCTGACACAATCTTATTGGAGTATCGAGGAGACACTAAGAAGACTCTCCTTGAAGTGATCAACTCTCTCTAACAAAGAAGAGTTAGCCTGATAAGGAATATTTACTCAATGTTGTGAAGGTAAAACACAAACTAGTAAGTTGAGCCACAATTTCCAATAGATTCAAACTTAGCCAAATGTTCTTCACCCCTTTTGATGTAGCATTTTCTTTCAAATATCTTGAGATGTCTAACTCAATCTAATCTTCCTTTCCATAAATCATATGGTGTTTTATTAGATCTAGGTCTAATTTGAGCTCTATTCAAAATATACATTACAGTTTGGACCACTTCTCTTCAATAAATATTTGGTAAACTTGCTTGACTCAAAATTGTTCTTGTCATCTTCTGTATAGTTTGATCCATCCTTTTTGTAACTCCATTTTGTTGTGGAGTCCTAGAAGAAGAAAATTACCTCTAGATTCCATGCTCTTCATAAAATTCACCATATCAATCAAAAGTGAACTCTCCATGCCTATTACATTTCAAAACCTTGATTGTTCTTCCTGTTTGATTCTCAACTAATGCCTTGTATGCTTTAAACTTCTCAAATGCTTATGATGTTTCTTTTAGAAAAGTGGTATAAGTCATTCTAGTATAATCATAAATAAGAATCATAAAATACATATCAACTTGTAGACTCTTTTTCCTCATTGGTCCACATAGATCCATATGTATCAAATCCAATGGATTTTTTGTAGAATATTCCTTAGTAAGAAATTTGGACTTTTTTTGTTTACCCTCATGACACGGTTTTCTACTAGTACATTGAGTTTTCCTGATCTTTGACATGTCTTGGACTATTCCTTTTGAGTTTATCTTTACAATATCATCAAAATTGATGTGTCCCAATATTTTGTGCTAGAGCCAAATCTCTTATTTCTATATAGCAAAGTGGTTTTATCCATTCAACTCACTAAGATTATATATATCACTATTAGTCTTGCTTTCTTTCGCAATCAATTCTCTGGTACCGGATTTCACAACCTTTAGCATTGAATGAGAGCTTGTAACCTTTATCACACATTTGACTTACACTCAAGATATTATGCTTTAATCCTTCAACATACAAAATATCATGAGTTTTTGTCCTACCACCATCAAGGCTCAAAGTACCCTTACAGATAATCTTGGCAATAGAATTGTTTCCAAGAGTTGCAAATCCTCCATCAAATTTCTTGAAATTCATGAACTTAATTTTGTCTCTAGCCATGTGACTTGAACATCCACTATTGATGATCCATAGATTCTTCTCTCTTTGAGCATGTAGTGTAGATGAGTTATCATGGATTTCTTGATCTTTTCTCCTATGATTTCTTCTTCTAGAGTCTATCTTATTTAGGACTCACATTTTGATCCTTTTCTTTTTGTTTTCAGTAGAGGAGGACTCACAAAATTGCTTCTATAGTTTCTAGCAATATGTCTAGAATTATTGCATTTGTGACAAATAATATTGAAATTGTATAAAGGTGCAAATGCATACAATTAACAAAGTTATTTCTTCTACAATTTGTAAATCATGAATGCAATGGCGAGCTCAGGCGGGAAAAACTCCAATGCAGGGCGTTCAAAAATTTCCAAAGGAGATGGTATATCTGTTGTGGCGCACGATGATGGTGGTTCCCCTTCCAAGGTTGGAGCTGTTGGCTTCCCCTTAGTGGCGGTAGCATTCTGGTGCTACTGAAGGCAAATGGAAATGATAATAACCCTTTCGTGGTGGACTATTCTGGTTAAAGTGGTGCCAGTGTTGAACACAAGGGCATTGGTGGTGACGCTATCTAGGGAGGCGACAAATCGAATGCTACAGAGAAATGTGAACATTCTAAGTGCAAAAGCCCTGCTGCAAGGGCTTCTTTGAGGGCTTCGAGGTTTCGATCAAGGAGTTCATCGAATAGAGGGTTTATTCCTATTGCAAATACCATATCTATTGATCTGAAAACTGAGACGATAGAGGAAATTGATGAGATTTTTTCAGAACTCTCTGCTCGTGGGGTGATCTATCGGTTTAGGGTTTTTGGCCTAGCCTCCCTCAGTTGCACTCTTGGATTTCCAATGAATGGGAGCCACTAATTTCTAGTAAAGTTCATATTTTCCCCATGGCTAAGGGGTTTTTTGTTGCTAAGTTTGACAATGCTCAAGATAGAAACAAAATTTTATATGGCAATTTTTTTAGCTAGGAGGACAAATTTTTGTTGATGATTAAGCCCTAGCATTTTTATTTCAATCATGCCTTTGGAAATTTCAATAAGATCCCAATTTGGGTTTGGCTACCAAATCTTCCCCTCCACTTATGGAATGACCCTCTCTTGGAAGAAGTGGGTAACACCCTTGGTGATTTTTGTTGGTGGATGATGAATCCTCTGACATTTTTCATTCCACCTTTGCTTGCATATTGGTTAAAATGGATATTTCAAAAGGATTTCCTACTGAGATTTTACTTAAATCTCCTAAGGGTTCTTGGGTCCAATCTTTGGACTATGAAGGGATTCCCTTCCATTGCAGAAGATGTTTTAAAATAGGTCATGCTACTGCTCAATGTGGATTTGAGAACAAAACAATGACGACTACATGGTGGAGAGGTGCCTCTCTACAACATTATATGGTAGAGAAGAAAATTGATCAACATAGGAGTTTTTTTGAAGTGGTTGTATCAAAACCACATGGTCTTGGGGAATCCCCTCTGGATGTCTCAAATGGTGGGGCTGCTGATGCTATACAAAATTATCTTGTTGAGACCCCTAAAGAGCAAGAGATTGGGTCTCAGGCTACCATTTCTGGTGATAGTGCTTTGACTATCATTTCTGGTGGCTTTTCTGATATGTCTGTGCCTGTACAGAAGAATAATGTTGAAGTCACCGAGACAGTGGCTACAGGTAGTCATTTCAGGAAAATTGTGTGCTAGCTTGGCATGATAAGGCAATGCAAGTTGAAGAAGGCTTGATTACTGTTATGGGAAAGAAAGCAAAATTCTCTAGGCCTTCTTTTGATATGACTCTTCGCTCCCACAAGAGAAGTTCTAAATGTAAATCTTGATGGGCCTTGCTTGGGGGATGGGTTTTTTGGTTGGCTGCAGACTGTCCTTTTTACAACTTTATTTTGGATTGTAAAGGGTTTCGGGTCCCTTCAAAACCTCTTTTTTCCTTAATAAAAAACAAAGTTATTTCTTCTTATCAAAGCTCTATAATCCACAACTTTATGACCAAAATGATTTCAATTAAAATAGCAACCAAAAAAAGAATGATTGAACCTAGTATTATACCCTTTTCCTCTTGAAGCTTGTCTTCTAGATCTTTTGTTCTTCCTTTTCACTTAGATGAAACCATCATTCTACAATTTTCTATCATTGATTGCTGCACTTTGTTCAGTATACAAACTTCCAAAACCAATCTCTTATGGATTCTCCTTAGTAGACTTCACAGGCTGCTTTGTCACTTTGTTCTTTTGTTCATGATCAAAACCAATACTGGTTTTGATATGTGGAAATCTCTGGTTATCTATTAGCTAGTCCAAAATATCAAAGCTCTTTCCAAACTTCATCTTTAGCTAATGATTTATTTTTATCAAGATCTTTCCTTAATGACACAATTTCTACTTCAAGCTTTTTATAGTCCTTGTATCTTGACAACAACCTTTCAATCAAAACTTCTTCAATTTTCTTTTCTTCTTCAACTTGAATCTTTAGGTAAATGATCATCTTTTTTTCCTTCTCAATATTTTGGGATAGATTCTCTTTATATTTCACTTCCTCAAAAAATATCTTCTTTAGTCACTTAATCTCCTTGCTAGTGCATAAAAACTCTTCCACAAGTCCACCTTATCATCATTATTTCCAAAATTTATCTTTGTATCATCTTTAGTAGTTTCCATAGCCATAAATACAACCTTATCTCTTTCATCTCCAGAGATGACTTGATCTTCTTCATCTATTGAGTAGCATTCTTTATTAATAAAGAAACTCTATTATTTCCTCTAAACTTTATTCCCTTTTAAATATGACTTCTTTCCATACATTTTCTCAACATTGTTAGAGTCTTTGTAACGAAACTTAGCCATAAAATGTCTTACTTCACTACAATTAAAACATCTGAAAGGTAACTTACCTTTATACTTTTCGAAACCTCTCTGTAACTTTATGACAAAGGTTTCTTCCTCCTGATCTAATCCAACATAAAAATCTGGAACAACTTGCTTCTTAGATGCTTTAAAATCTTCTTTACTTTTAGAGTTTTCACTATCAATACTCATTTCATAGGTAGTCAATATTCCATGTAATTCATCCATTTTTAGAGAATTAAGATCTTTAGCCTCTTCAACAATAGAAAATTTAGAATCAAACCTCCTAGGAAGAGATCTGTGTACCTTTTTCACAATCACAACCTCATCAACCCGAAGCAAAAATTGCAATGTTCTCTTCTTCCTTCATTTTTAAAATTTCAAACTAACTTTGATGAGTTTGAAGATTTGCTTCTTTAACCTTGTCATCACCCTCATAAATGTTGTGCAATTTATTACACACTTACTTCACTATCCTACAATGCATGATCTTCACAAATGCAGAGTTAGACAAGCCATATAGAATATAATTTCTTTCCCTAGAATTATTTTCACAAGCCTTCTTTCCAACCAAATCCATTGGAGTACTTTCAAGAATATCATAACCACAAATAAAACAAACTCTCTTTGGAGGACTAGATGAATTCATGTAAATCCAATTCACCATCACATAAATTATTGGTCTCTTAGGCATTTTAGGGGCAAAAAAATTATAATCATATTAACAGATTCATCACAACTTGTCGAAAAATTAGTTAAGGAATATGCTCAACATCTATCCTTGGGGGATTCAATATGAGAGAAGATTCATCATTCGCTAATGCATCATCTCTAGAAGAGAGTGTATTGGAATAAAGAGAAGGTAGAATAACATTAAGAAAAGTATCAATGATTTCACCTTCTTGAAATAAAATATCCTCTGAAACAAGAGGAATTTCATGAGAATGATCAAATATATAGAGTTACATAGGTAAAGCCAAGTCACCATCACATGCATGGAATGGAAAATAATTAGCACTTTCAATAAAACTATAAATTAAACTAATAAAAGAAGATAGTAAATTTATTTTGAAAGTAATAAGCTAAATATAAGAAATAAAGCATAAACAAGTTAGACGAAGACTAATGTATTATTTCTACTTTGATGACAAGGAATGGGGTTTAGGGAAACACCCCAAAAAAATATTTTTTAGAAGGGAAAATATTTGATTTTCTTTTATTTTTATATCAAGAATACTTGCAAAAATAATAAAGAATGCTTTAAATGATACCACAAGTGCACAAAACTCTATTCAGTATGTTTCTGAACTCTAAATTTGTTTGTGACATTCTAGATTTAATATTTTTGCATCACAATAGTTCATTTTCATCATTAATCAATCACATCATTGAATTTCATACAAAGTCCATTTCCAACTCCCTAAATTCAAAGTCTAGGATTGATTGGCTTAGCTTTAGGTTACAAGCCAACTCATAGCCTAGCCAATCTTGAATTTAATGATACTTGAGGAATCTGTCATTGTGTAAAGACCCTTTTTAAATCCTAGGCTAAATCCCTCATGTTTTACTTTCCCAACTTATCAAGTAGAAGTAATATTTTTTGGATTATGGTAGGGTGAGGATTTTATGGGCATGGGATCAAGAATGGCCTAAGATATTGGACATTTATAGAAATTTCGGAAGCATCCTTCTATTATTTTATAATATTGGAAAGGATGGGGTCAAAATAGATGAAAATTTCACATCAATGTGAGGTAAATTGGAACACTAATGGTAAGTGGTCATGGCATGGATTCATGGGTGATAGAACTATAATCTTGTCCCTCATGTTTCCTTTCACACAACAATATTAATGAATTGGTAGATTGTATAATATTACAAGTTAATTTTTTTGAGTGTTCAATCATTGTTGAAACTTGCTACTCAAATTTTATGTATAGAATATGTTTATAGTCATCATTTTTGGAAACTATAAATACAACAATAATGAAGATGGATGAACTAAATGTATGAAGAAAATATCAAGTAACAATTTTGTAACACTAGCATACTATAAAAATATTTTTGTTAATACATAAGTTATTTTGTTATGTATATTTTATGAATTTGCATCTTTTGTATTTAGAACAACATGTTTAAGAATGAATCCAGTAGAAATCAATGCTCAATTAAAGACATAACATAGTTTATTAAAATAGGGCACACACATTTTATCTATTTTTTGCTTACAATTTGTACGTCTATTCAAAACCTCCATATTTTATTAAAGTAAAGCATGCAAATTTTATCTAATTTTTGCTTACAATTTGTACGTCTATTCAAAACCTCTGTAGTTTATTAAAATAAAGCACACAAATTTTATCTAATTTTTGCTTACAATTTGTACATCTATTTAAAACCTCTCTTATTTGGTAAAGTAAAACACATTCTGAACTTCCCTTCTTTGGTAAAATAGAATATATTCTTTCTTTAAATTTCAACAATTTTGTTCTAACTTTGATAAATTCGTAAAACCATATAAACTATAGACAATTATTATTCTATCATAATTTGTAACAACTTTTACTCAATTTTATATATAATTGAACAAAGTTAAATATATACTCTAAGATGATGCTCGTTGTCTATTAAAGACTACGCAAAGGCTGGTGCCCCTCAAGATTATCATTTAAAGACAGATGAAGAAAGACTTTTCCCAACCAAAAAAATGATCAAACCTCCAAACTTTTACATTTTCCCACCCATAAAAAATTCTCCAACATGGAGTGCATGTTAATAATGCTTATGATTTGTGCTTAGCAAACTATTTGGTAGTACCAATAATGATAATGATAATAGTACGTGAAGACAGTGTTAGATCTCATTTCTTATCAGAAAATAACAGCAACAAAGTTCCATGTAAACTCCAAAACAAGAACAGTATTTCCAATGTGTGAATAGTTGTTAGATTTTGGACTGTGAAGGCAAAGCCGAGATTGAAATGACATCTGGTCTGAAATCAAAACGATCTCCCCTAACTTATGACAAACAACAAGCAATGAGTAGACCACACTTATCATCTTCTGTAAGCAACTTAGGAGTCTCCACTATAATTATTGGCTTTACAGCAGATGACGTCCACTCGTTTATTATGTATATACAGCTTGCTAGATTTGTATTGTGTATGTACTTCCAAAATATGCTTGAGATTGGACTTGGCAATTCTTGTCTCCAAAACTATGCTTGAGGTTGGACCAGGGAATCTTGTCTCATAATTTTTGTTATGTTTTAAGAATTAAAAAGATATTATATTATTAAAAAAGTGGGTAGTAAGTCAATAAGGGTGTGGTTCGGTGGTCAAGTCGCTTGGTTGTAGTGATGGTCACCAGGGTTCAAACCCTTGTTGGGCCAAAGTGCTCGTAGGCCTTGTGCCTTCGCTGGGCCATTGTGCTTGCAGGTTTGGTAGTTTCTTGTGGTTTTTTGTCCCCGGTTCATAACTCATAATATGGGTGTGTTGCACCTTTCAAAAAAAAAAAGTGGATAGTAAAAAAATACATCAAGTTAGAGTTTATATGCGATTAAATTTAAAACAAAAAGATGGAAATAGTCTAAAGCGGATCGAGTTCAAATGTTAATAAATTTAAAAAGCAATTAAATTTTAAGAAAAATATTAGTAGGAGGAAGATAATGGGTATCTTATTTACCACAAACATTAGTAGGGATAGAACTGTTATCAATAGCCTTACAATCAATGAGAGCATCCTTTTCCTATTGATCTTCATCTATAGGCCATTGAGTAGGAATAAGAGAAATAAACAACTCTAGATAAAGAAACTTGTCAAAATTTGGCTAGCCAAGAGCACCATACCCATGAGAAGAGGTGGAAGATGATCAAGAAGGCTAAGGCCACCTGTAGGATCTAGGATATTTAGAGATTTGAGATTGGAATCCTCAATCTCTTCTAGAAAATTGACTATGACCATACCTACACCCATAAGGTGGTGATGAGGTAGAAGCTAGAACTCCAACAATCATGCAAGGGCACTACCTCATTGATATAAGAGATCCTATAGATGCACAACTTCAAGTGCAATCTTTTGAGCTTGCACTTAGATCTGCATAAGCCCATTAGAGAAAATAGTAACTTTAGTCTATATAGAGAAAAGTGAACATCAATTTAATGACATGAAAACAAAAAAATATCTATCTTTCTAAATAATAAAGATTTTTTTTACTTTAAAAGAATCCCAAATCTTGAAAAATTAAATGAGAGGCAAGGCCAATCACCCAACAAAACCATATTCTATGAGAATGGGTTAGGATGAAAGGGTTTGGAGAATTTTTTATGCAAATCTAAGATTCTTGAGCTTTGGTGTAGAAATAAAAAAAAGATGCTTGAGAGTCTTGAATTTTTGATAAAAAGGTTAGTGGGGGTTAAGAAATATTAGATGAAACAAGTGAGAGCTAAGTAGAAGACCTTGGTAGAGAATACACCATGTGAATTGAGGTAATATAGACTCTAGAATGACCTCCCAATTAGTCTGAAACCATCAATACCAAGTTCTTGGAGAAGATTGGAGGTGCTAAAGATAGTTTAATTGATCCACCATTGGGATCTATGAGGGATAATACATATGTATCCCTTGTGAGGTATGAAATTTTAAAATAGTGTTTCAAGATATCATTTCCAATTCTTCCATTAGGAATTGCAGAATCTAATTCTAATTTTAGGGAGGGATGAAATCAATAACGATATGAAATATCTTCTAATCTTGATTGAATAATCATAATGTTCACTTGGATTCAACTTAGAATATAAATATCTTGGTAGCTTTGCCAAGGACTTATGATAAATTTTTAAATCTTCTATTGAAGAATTTCAAAGCATGAACCCAAGGGACTTTGGCAAGAGGATGTTCTTGATTGGATAAAATCATATACCACCAAATAGATTATTTATTAGTTGAGAGATCATTGTGAGTCATTGCTAGCCCAAAGAAGGTAGGGCATGATGAACTTCTAGGCCTTCTAGATGTTTCCAAAAGATAAAGGTAAATATGAAGACCAAAATAAAAAATGTCAAAAATAAAAGATCAAGAACCATAGGGAGCCCCGAAATAAAGAAAAGGAGTCGCCAAAATAAGTAATGCACTCCCACAAAACCACAAGAGGAGAGTCCTATTAAAAAAATATATATTTTTAAGATGTAATAGGGGATCTATAGGGATCCTCACACTTGAAGTAAGAAAGAACAATAAAAATTCTTACAAATAAATATAACATAACAATAATAGAAAAGGGGCTAGAATAACATAAGCATATAACACTATAACCTCCCTAAAATACAAAAATATCAAATTCACAACACAAATATAAACTCACATAATTGCCACTAATCAGATCTCACTATAATACTCTAAAATTTTATGTTTTAAGAGGGAGTACAACATGATTTTTAAAGATATAGGGTGAGTGCAAGATCGTGATGGGCCAAACAATGGCGATGGAAAAAAATGTGATTTCAGTTAGGCAAAAATGTGAAAAGATCTTTGACTTTTTACTTGGGTTGGGTAAAAAGTACAACTTTGTATTGTAAACACCAAAGCAAAATAGATATCTGTTATTAACAGATATACATTTAAAAAAAATAGAGATCCACTTTTTGAAAAGCAAATATCCAATATTCGTTTCGTGGATATCCATTTCTTACACAAACATTCATTATACATAACATATAAAAAAAATAAAATTTTAAGATGCAATAGGGGATCTATAGGGATCCCCACACTTGAAGTAAGAAAGAACAATAAAAATTATTACAAATAAATATAACATAACAATAATAGAAAGGGGGCTAGAATAACATAAGCATATAACACTATAACCTCCCTAAAATAAATAAATAAAATCAAATTCACAACACAAATATAAACTCACATAATTTCCACTAATCAAATCCCACTATAATATTCTAAAATTTTATGTTTTAAGAGGGACTACAACATGATTTTTAAGGATGTAAGGTGAGAGCAAGATCATGATGGGCCAAACAGTACAACTTTGTATGGTAAACACCAAAGCAAAATGGATATCCATTTCTTACAATAGTTATACATAACATATATTATAATATATTATATATTATGATATATTATTTTATATGATATAATATATATTATTTTATATTAAATTATATAATTATTATATAATATATATTTTATATAACAATATATATTATATATTAATATAAAATAATATATATCTTTATTTTATAAAATATTATTAATTTAAATATTATATGTTATTATGATATAATATAGTATATTATATCATTCAATATAAAAATATATCAAATATTTTTTAAAAATCATGCTTTTCAAAATGGATATCCATTTTGGAAAGTATGTTTTTTAATATATTTAATATATTATTATTTTATATGATATATAATATGTATTATGATATATTATATATTATTATTATATATAATATAATAATATAATAATATATAATAATATAATAATATATAATAATATAATAATATATAATAATATATAATATATTAATATAAAATAATATATATCTTTATTTTATTAAATATTTTTTATTTAAATATTACATATATTATATATTATTATATAATATTTAATATAATAATATACATTACATATATTATTATAATATATCATATAATATAAATCATCACATCCACTATATTTTACAATTTCCTCACATTTGACAGTCAAATAAATCATTTTTTTTGTGTTTTTCATCATTTTATTTATTTTATGAGAAAATTTGGCATATATAGTAGGTTTTTGTTTATATATTTTTTTAATTAGTTAAAAATTATGTTAATTTTAAGAATTTTAATTATAAATAGGGTTTCAAATGGATGAAGAATTTGACAAAGAAAACTCTCCTCCAAACGCTCCACCAAATCCTCCTTCAATTAAGGATTTATTTGATATAAATATGACTGAATTGAAGAATATTACTCAAGGATACCGTCAGCACCCTTAGTTGTGCTCAATGACACCAAATTTATAGGCCATAATAAGTCATATGAAAAACCTCACAAGGAAACTTACTTCATTTCAAGAGTGGAGGGAAATGAAGATGTTATAATATGTTGACGGTTTAAGCTATGAACAGGTGAAATAATTAGAAATATCTAAAGCAGAAATAGCCCAATATTTTGTGAGTCCAAAAGCTAGACAACCTATTGATGTACACAAACCCAAATTTTTAATAAAATGGTGCACAATGAGGGTATAACAAGAAAACTTTGGGATTGTTGGTGGATGGTGTTTGATAGATCACCCAACAATAATCTCGATGTCCCTCTATATTTTCTTCACAAATTATATGAGGAGTTTGTTTTAGGTAAACATGTGAATGATTTTGATTTTAGACATTTTAAAGGAGTGGGTAGAGGAATGCCCCAAGATAGACCTGAGGCAATGCTTCAAATCCAAGGTCCATATATTCCCCCTCTTCCTAGTGCTCCCCCACCTCCAATAGCCCATCCAAGAATTGTTGCAGATGCAATAATGTAGATCTCATGGCCATACACTCTTTGACTAGCCATTTAATTACACAGTCTTCTCAGTTTTCCCAACCACCTGATAGTGATACTCCTAGTGGTTTGGTTGATGTTAGTGGAGCATCATCATCTATACATATTTGTGTGACTCATCATTACACTATGTGCAGTCATATGTGTTTAGGTCCTATGGGAGATTGATGCAGGAGCATCGTGCTCCAACCCTTTTGGCAGGTATTGTTCCTTCATCGACTAAACTTTAGCCTATTGACAAGAGGTGTCTACTCATTCTAGCAATAGAACGATGGTGTTAATGGATTGGAGTTACATCGGCATAAGGTGTTCACATCGGCAAGACATTTTGTTTGGCTCTAGCGATGACCCGATGGTGACAAAGTGTTGTGGGTTCATCAGCATGAGTAGGTGATATTAGTGAGACATCAGCCTTTATCCCAACAATGGGCTAACAATGATGATCGATGAGACTAGGGGTTATCAGTAGGATGAGGAAGCAAGTCCCAGTGACAAGGTGATACAACGATGAAGTGAAGATGACCATGGTGGGATCTAGTCATGATGAATGGGTGATAGGAAGGTGACTGATAGATGTAATTAATGATGAGGATATCATTGGCGAGACACTTGTACATTGGTGGGAGTCAAGTCAAGGTCTCCCTGATAAACTGATGGGTTCCCACAGTGTTTGACAATGTGTGAAGCATTCATCGTCGAGACTTCCTTGTATCGGCAGGCAACAATGGAGCAATGAGTAATGTCAGTGTAGCATAGTGATATCATTGGAAGGTGGACTAGAGTCTAGGTGATAGTCTGATGGTAGTGATCGGTGGATTGGCAGATGTGGATGAGCGATGGTCGAGTGAACTAAAGGGTGACACGTGGCAGAACGGTAGCCGTTGATTACACATTTGCATTGTGAATCAATGCAAGACTATTGGTCAAATGATTTCCTTGGCTTGTGCTCAAAGGTCATTGGATGATGAACGGTACTACGATAGGAAGAGCGGGAAAGATCAAGCCGACATGAAACTAAGCAATGTTATATATAGAGATAGCAGTAAACAGAGAGGGAAGAAGGAGAGGTAGGCAAAGCCGAGAGCCAGAGAGAGGGTCGAGAGTGTTGGAGTCATAGGTTGTGTGTGTAGAGAGAACATAGTAGGTCATAGTGCGATAGTGGACTCGAGTTAGAACTCAAATCTACTAGTCGGTAGATGCATGTACAAAGTTTCCCATAAGATGGCATGAATTTATGTAGTGTCTTTTTAGTAATAAAACCAGTTCTTGTTGTGCAAACTTGGTTGTTTTGGTGTTGTTCTAGCTTGTAGGGGGAGTCCCCTTCATCAAGTGGTATTAGAGTAGGTAATCCTGAGTGTGGAGAATATCCACCAGGACTATGGGTGAAGAGTTTGTGAAGAGTGAAGAAGCCTTGAGAGGCCATTGGTTCCTTGGGAATCATGTTGATTGTCCTCCAACAAAGATGAGGCTGGGTAGAAGGTGTGCAAATCTCTTCCACTGAGAGGAAGTGGGTAGAAGAGATCATGAGGGTGCATCTTCCAGAATCCTGTTGGGTAGAGGATAACGGTGAGAGCTTGTTGCAGGGGGAACCTGCAGGGGAAGTGAGTGTTGATTCTAATTTGCTAGTGGTTGCAGATAGAGAGTGTGTCGTATTTTTTTGGCCAAAATGTCTTGGAGTTATGGAGAGAGTTTGTGGATGAAGGAATATTTGAAGCCACAAGAAGTGAAGCAAGAACTCGTCCGAAGGAGCGACTATGCCATTGCATAAGTTCAACAATGTCTTTGCACCTATACATTCAAAGTAATTGTGGGATTATTAGAAAGTGGTGAAGAAAATTTCTAGGAACCACAATTGATTTCAACCCTTGTCTATACCTCGCTTCATGATATTTTAGACATTCACTCTCACTTGCAAGATTATTGTGAAATAATACACAATCATTCACACATGTGTGGATTTTTTCATACCCTAAGCCTAGCTTAGTGATTTTCTTTTTACACTGACTTCATTTTATTGGCAATGTGGAGTCAAGTGGTAACAATGAACTTAACAATTCCAATAACTAATCTACACTCTCATTTTTCCAACCAAACACCACTTGCAAGTTAAGAATTTTCAAAGGATTGTTGTCAAACGACTTAACTTACAATTAGCATATACATGCTTTAAACCGTCCTCCATCAACTTGGCCCAATCATCATTTAGACCCTCATTCAACATTCTATAAACTTCAAACCCTTCATCTAACATTGCTTCCTCTTCATCTATGTTTGATGCCACTTCATCTATGTTTGTTGCCTCTTCATCTCTCACACTTTGTAATTCTATCATATCTTCATAATAATTGTAATCCCAAGGGCTTATACCACTATGCCCATATCTTATCATATGGCGATAAATCACATTTCTTTTTTTCACCTTTCCACCAAGACATTCATTACATGGACATGGATATTTTTCCATGTCCCTCTCATCAGCTACTCTTTGGTATTGATTTGTAGTCAACCTTCGACATTGACCCATCTGTAATGTTTTGCATTCTAGTATTAATTTAGTTTCCTATTTCAAGAAAAAATTAGAAATCTAAAAAAATCAACTTACTTAGGATCTAATACATGTAAACTCATTCTCTTCAGCACTCTACAACAATTCAAATTCAAGAAATATAGCTAGACATCACTCTACAGAATCAAATTTTTTGCCTCCACATAAATCTCTATGGTCAGTTTTGTGCATTTTTTACTTGTAGGATTCTCATCTATCAATGGCTAATTAGCAAGAAACATAGCAACTAATTTTCCCTCATTTTGTTTCCCATGTGCAAGAGGCAGAGATTAAACGTATATGCTATAAAATATCTATTACTGGCACCTCACCATTTATATTTCTAATATAAAAATATCCATTGCAGTTAAAAAAGAAATAATGGTCATTTGATTGTAATACACAAAGATAAGGAAACTTTAGGGTGTTTGCATACTATTTCTTTGCATTTATAGGAGCATGTTGTAATTCTAAAAATATTGTTGATCGCGTAGACTTATGTTCAGTTTACATGCCATCTACAATGTGCACAAAAGAAGACCGTGATGACTAGAAATAAACAAATGTTATTTTTATCCATGTTTTATTAAGGGCCTTCCTTATCTAGATGATAATTAAAGAAATGCTTTAGCAATGGAACACAAAATTTATGCTTGTTATGTTGATGAACCACAAGCATTTAAACATATGGAAATCTTGTCAATATTAATGAATACACAAACACTAACAAACATGCTAATGAATTCTTTGTTGTAACTTTGAGCATTTCTTACTAGCATAAATTATTAACATGTTGAGATAAGATGACTTTTTCTAACAATTGATATACTCACATGTGTGGACATATAGTATCAATTAAAATAGCTTGGTGACCACATTGATTTGATGAACTAGCATAACTTTCAACTATGCCATATGAGACCACCTTCTAGGATTCCATGCAATTAATAGATTAGGCTTGCACACAAAGTTACCCAAGCATTGAGATCTAGGCTAGGGACATGAGCTAGTGGTTTAATGGAAAAGTGATCAAAGGAATTGAAATTTGGATGCATGTTACAAGTTCAATTCTCATATGCTCCAAAATGCATACAGGAAACTAATGAAAAAATAGTCTGCTAAAATTAGAATTGCCTGTATGGTTCTGGTACTCAGTTCCCTATGTAACTACTATAAGTTACACCAACCAAAAACAAATTAATTATGATGTACATGCACTACCCATGCCATGAAGACTTAGTGAAAGGGAGCCTCAGGGATTAGGTTGGTGAATTGGTTACAAAATTAGAAATTAATACAATACCCATGCATGATAATAGATAGACAACTTCAAGATATGGTCACTACATTATATTGATCATAAAAGCAATAATCTGCAAAAAATCTCAGTTTTTAAAAAATCTATAGGTTGGACGATTTTTTCAACAATTTTTTGAAAAAATATTTGACCTTTTGGTCAACGATTTTTTCCCATTTAAAACTACAAAATTTCCAAAAAAATGCATTTAAAACCTATAAAAAAATGCGAATAAAATCATGTTGATTTTCACATGAAAAAAAACCATTAGACCATAGCTTGTTGCTTACTATTATGTTTTGATATATTTTTTCCAAGCATCCATAGCTTGTTTGAAAGCACTTGTTTTAGGATTTTAGCCATAGTAGTAAGGCAGTGAACTGTTTGATAAAATGCATTGGTAGAGATGTATGAAAAATGTGGTAGCATAGACAAGGCAGTGAATCGTTTGAAAAATTGCCTCAAAGAAATGTGGTCTCATGGTGATGGAATGCCATGACAATCCATAGCAATTTGCTTTTCATGGAATTCCATCACCATGAGACCAAATTTCTTTGAGGAAATTTTTCAACCAGTTCACTGCCTTGTCTATGCTATTAATATACTATATGCTTTAATATATTTTTTCCAAGCATCCATAGCTTGTTCGAAATAACCTATTTTAGGCTTTTAGCCATAGCAATAAGACAATGAATTATTTGATAAAATGCTTTGGTAGACATATATGAAAAATTTGGTAGCATAAGACAAGACAATGAAATTTTAAAAAAATGCCTCAAAGAAATGTAGTCTCATGGTGATGGAATGCCATAACAAATGCCATGACAAGCGAATTGCTATGGATTGTTGTTGCATTCCATCACCATGAGACCATATTTCTTTGAGGTATTTTTTCAACTAGTTCACTACCTTGTCTATGCTATTGCTTAGTATTATGCTTTGATATATTTTTTCCAAACATCCATAGCTTGTTTTAAAGCACCTATTTTAGGCTTTTAACCATAGCAACAAGGAAGCGAACTATTTGATAAAATGCTCTGGTAGACATGTATGAAAAATATGGGTGCATAGACAAGGCAACTAACTGTTTGAAAAAAATGCCTTAAAGATATGTGGTTTCATGGTGATGGAATGCCATTACAAGCATATGGTGATGGAATACCATGACAAGCAATGCTTTTCATGGCATTCCATCACCATGAGAACACATTTATTTGAGACATTTTTTTCAAACAGTTCATTGTCCAGTTTTGGCTATTGCTTACTACTATGCTTTGATAGATTTTTTTCAAGCATCCATAGCTTTTTTGAAAGCTCCTATTTTAGGATTTTAGCCATAGCAACAAGGCAATGAATTGTTTGATAAAATGATTTGGTAGACATGTATGAAAAATGTGGTAGCATAGACAAGGTAGTGAACTATTTGAAAAAATGCCTAAAAAAAATGTGGTCTCATGGTGATGGAATGCCATGACAATCAAATTTCATGGTGATGGAATGTCATGACATTGTATTTGATTGTCATGGCATTCCATCACCATGAGACCACATTTCTTTGAGGCATTTTTCGAACAATTCATTTCCTTTTCTATGCATAAACAATAGCATATACAATAGCATATATTATAAAATGAATAAAAGCATCCAATTCTTTCACAATTTCAAGAACTCCAAATTGTTACATGGTAGTCAATGTCTTATGACAAGATACCCTCCTATTTATGTAACTCATCTCTTATAATACACAAGGAAGTATATTTCTTTTTGTCCCAATACAATACAATAGGATTGCTTTCTCCCTAGCTATCTATGGCTTTTATTTATAGTTGCAAGCCCCATGAATAATTTTACAAGCACTCTTTCAACATTTCAACGGGAATAACCTAGAAATAAAATAGCATAAAGAGGAACTAGACCCAAATTCAAAGTCCAAACCCAACATAGAAATCCTTTGATATGAAATTCATTCATACATATGATTTTAGAATTTCCATTTGAAACAGACAACTACTTTTCACCCTTTTGTAAAAATATCTCAAACCCTTGAACACTTGGGGTATACGCAATCCTACAAATAGAGTTATTTTATATAGATTTTTGCAACAATAGGAAGAAACTTGTATTTCCTACTATATGAAATTTGTCAAGTACTTTTAAAGGAGAAACTCCAGCTGAAATTTGAAACCCGTTCACAAAGAAAAGAAAACACAAAAGAAAGGGCGAGTGGGCTAGTTACCACCCAATTGTTTATGGGTCATCAAGCCCTTATGGCTCTCACCAAATTACCCCTTTGCCAAGAGAGCCTATGAGAACCCTAATGACTACATTAAATTATACACACAAAGCTTTACACGAATTTCATCACAACATCACACACAAGGATTATCGATTTTTTTATGGTTGTAACATTCAACATGAGACACAAAATAATAACTAAATAAATAAATAGGTTTATACAAATAATGGATACATTGGTGCTCAAGCAAGATCCACAAACACTCATACTTGGCACATTCAAATTTACAGTCGTTCATGAACTTCACAAGGAACCATACAATAACTATCTAATGTAATGAGGGTTTCAAATTACCTCTGAATCCGCTACAGAGGATGTCCCAAAATTCAACTTCGTTGTAGAGGGCCTCGCCAACCTTAAATTCATTGCAACAAACTTTGAATTCCTTTCCCACCTTTTCAGAAGTCTCCAGGTCCTCTCCAAACAAGCGAGTAGCTGACCTCTATTGAATTCTGCACTCTATTGTACTCCCCACTCTTTCCAACAATTTCCCAATTCGCTATTAACCCTACACACAATACAACCCACTCCCGCCAATAATTTTCCAATAGTTCATTTTTTTAATTACCCACTTTAATATCATATTGTCTAATTTTTATTTGTGTGACTAATTATTTAGTCATTTATAGTTGTGATTTTACCTGATGATCAAATTAGGCATTTATTTAGTCATTTATAGTTGTGTTGCAATACTAAACCACTACGCGGGAAACCTAGAGAGCTTCTACTATGCATGTAATGCTTTTTTGAATGGAGAAATAAAGGAGATAGAATCACCCCTATTGTTAAGGAAAGTTTACCAATATGATTTTTAATAATATAAATAATAGAATATAACCTATATGTTCAAAAGAGAAACAATAGACTAACCTATTTGTTTCAATCATTTGCTACCAACTTTTGACCACTCTATGCATACTTCTTGACCACATATTTATGATCTTTCCATCTCTTACAACTTCATTATACATCTTGAGCATTGGTCCTCCCTTGGGGGCATCATGTATGGTATCAGGACATAATAACCCAATCAAAATAACCCTGGACAAAATAACCCAACCAAAATAACCCAAGGAAAAAATAACCCAGGGTCATAATAACCCATGGACAGAATAACCCGTGGTCAAAATAACCCATGGATAGAATAACCCATGGTCATTTTAGATCAAGCTAGTAATGATGAGAATCATTTTTTAATATTCACACATCGACAGATCTTATCTTACCAGTTGAATATACAATTACCAATATAGGGGAAAAGTTTCTTTTTCATGACAATAATGATGAGAATCATCTTTTAATACTCATCACCACACAAAATTTGCAATTGCTGAAAGAATCTAAAAAATTGGTTTAGTGACGGTACATTTAAAACAGTGCCAAGTATTTTTCAACAGTTGTACATGATTCTTGCCTTGAAAACTAATGCAATATTTCCACTCATTTATATTCTTATGAGCAACAAAACAAGAACCACTTATACACAAGTACTTGTAGTGTAAGGTTGTAGAATGGGGGAAACAAGCTAAACTATGCATCTACGCTTCTAAATAAGATAATTGCATCTAAAACTTAATAAATTTAAACTAATTTAAACTAGAAAGCTTCAGAAATCTATCCTATTGCTCTCTAACTCTAAAGACTTCTCTAATTTACTTAGCTCTCAGATTCGTAAGCTAATAAAACCATTAAAGTGACACTTAGAGAATGAGAAATGAATTATTCTACTCTAATATGATCTAAATGTGCAAATTCTATTCTAATGGCAGCCATGACTGCAAATGTTGGATGCTGGATGAATGCTGGATGAATGCTGGAATACTAGATGGTTTGGATGCTTGAATGCTTTGGAAACCTGCAGAGTAAGATTGCATTAGTCGGTCTCCTTTTCTTGTAGCCCAAGAGTTGTATTTATAGCTTTCACGGTAGCACAATTGCACAGGAAACCAGGATGAGGGGCTGTGATTTCCTTTGGAGAATCCAAAGGCATGGGATGAGAAGAAGGAGCTGATCATGGAGAATGGTTTCTCCCCATGAAAACACCAGGCAAGATAAGAGGGAAGGTGGGTGGAAGGTTGTTGAGAGAACTTCCTGCAAATTTTTCCTGAAGCTTTTCTCGTGAATGGCAGTGCCATTAATTTGATTGGTGAGAAATAAATATTTATTGGTGAGTGAATAGTGCAAATTTTATGCATAAATTTAAATATTTTTAATTTATTTAAATTTAGCAAAAGGAGGAATAAATAATTTTAATAAATCAAACTATAGGGTTTGTTTTATTAAATTAAAAGGAGAATGATAATTAAATAAAAGATTTTTAGCAATCTTTATTTAATTAAGAAGAAATGTGATTTTAAATAACACAATTTATTTAAATTGTGTATTAATTTTAAGATAGAAGAAATAATGATAACAATTAAATAAAACAAAGTTTTTAATTTTGTTTATTTAATTAAGAGAGAAATAATATGATGAAAATGATAATAATTAAATAAAACAAAGTTTTTAATTTTGTTTATTTAATTAGGAGAGAAAAATAGAAGAATTATAAATGAACTTAATATAAATAAATATTTCTATTTATTTACTAAGTAGAAGAATTTAAGATTAATTAATCAAATAAGTCGTATTCAATTAATTAGATTCTCTAGACCATTTTTAGGTGTCTACATTTTGCCTCTTTGAAGTGATGTGTTTTACGCGATTGCTTCAAAGAATGATTTTGCCAGCTGCCGGTGTGTGAAAGGTTTTAAAAGCATGCCCAGGACTTGCGGATGATGAATTAGAATGATAGTGATATATGCCCCCTGGGAGATAAATTGATGGATATTGGATTTTTTATGATTTTTCAAGAATTTTGAAATTTTATGATGGTTTGATGATGAATTGATGAAGATACAATTTATCTCGCGACAAGATTGTCTGTAAATGCCCCTGTGATTGATAAGAATTAATTCCTCAGAAGGAAAAAAATAAATAAAATCCCCCAAAAATAGCCTATAAATGCTCCAAAGGTCATTTTCAAAAGTCATTTGTGCATTTGACTTTTACAATCTTTGTGATAGAGACCCTTTAGAGTATTCAGAGCTAGGATGCCGATCCCATACCACACCCACCGACTCGAGCATGTGCGCCGTCACCAGCATCCGGCCGATTATGGTCCTTCGGTATGTACCCCAATTCATCCTCGTAATTCGTGCCTTTATTTTTGATGTGTTTTTGCATGTTTTAGAGTTTTAGCGCGCGGTGAATGCGGTGTAGCGCGCCCATGATTTTTTGTAGCGCGTCATAGTTTTAGCGCGTTCGGTCAATAGCGTAGCACGTCCAGTAAGTTCTGTAGCGCATCAGAAGTTTTAGCGTGCAGGGTCAATTGTGCAGCGCGTCAATGAAATTTTGTAGCGCGCCAGATATTTTAGCGTGCAGGGTCAGATCTGTAGCGTGCATGGTGAGTTTTGTAGCGTGCTAGAAATTTTAGCGCATTAGGTTGATTTTGTAGCGCTTTGGGTATAGATTGATGTAGCATTGTGCGTTTTGATTTTTCGTCGATTTGTTTTTGATTCCATATATTTTAGTTTGATCTTGACTAAAACATGTGGGAAACGATCTCATGATGAGCGAGATCTATTGATTGATAATAACTACCCTCATGATAGGCGAGGAATAATTATGCATTCTGAATGATTGAACCCAATTGATAGATGAGGGTTCCCTGATGATTTGATAGGTTGATAGGTAAAAGCACAATGTTTAGAAAATTTGATGATCTTGTGATATTTTGATTAAAATATTTTATTTTGTATGAGTATAGGAGCAGTTAGATGTCATCCAGGTGTGAGAGCAGTTCCCGTGGCCGTTTGATATGATACCGAGACTGTCACCTGATGAGAGACAGCATATTGCTGCTTGTGGTTTGGCGACTTTACTTGACATACCCCATATTAGACTCAATAGGGGTCTATTGACAGCGTTGGCAGAGCGGTGGCATAGTGACCACAACACCTTTCACTTACCTACTGGCGAGATGACCGTGACGCTAGAGGATGTATGGCATATTCTTCGTATTCCCTTTGTTGGTGAGATCGTGGTTCATGATTCAGAGGAGGTTGGCGGTGTAGAGGCCATGCAAAGAGCCTTTCAGGATCCCCATATTGCAGGAGAGTGGATCCCATGGATAGATATATATGAGTCATATGCTTCTCTTCCTTCAGTTTTGGCGGGTTTTATTGGTGGATTCCTTTGTCCTGATAAGAGATCAAATGGTCTATCGCTTGGATGGAGTCGTGTGCTAGAGGGCCTAGTAGTCCATAGGACGAGATATGCATGGGGCATGTGCATGCTTGCCCAGTTATATCATGATTTGCATTGGATAGTATATCTCAGAGGTAGTAGTTTATCTGCAGGGGCTACCCTTCTCCAGGTATGGGCTTGGGAGCATATTGCTGTTACGCGTCCCGTACCAGTGTTGGCCAGACCAGTGACAAGACCATATGTATTTCGATATAGAGGTAGGCCTACCCAGCATATGATGGGTAAGCTTGAGTATTGGAGACGGATCGTTGATGATATAGAGGCAGTGACCTGGCGTCCATACCTAGACTGTGATGCCTGGGATGATGATGATATTGAGTTGGGGTTCTTGTCCGATTCTATGTATTTGATCGGGAAGAGCCCCAGGGTTTTGGAGTGGTTCTTGTTTCGTCGTGTGTATAGATAGTATGGTATTATGCAGTGCATGCCATTGGGTGTAGCACATTATGGATGGCGATGGATTGATGTTCCTAACTGGGGTCCCAGCTTGCCTTATGGGGCACTTGTTGAGGGTTACTGTGCTCTACAGCCATCAGCATGGGATGTTCGGCGAGATATTATCGAGGCGCCTATTACTCCTGAGTATGGAGAGTATCTGTCTCTACATCCTCCTCCACGGATCACTATTCCAGATGAGCCAGCACTTGTACCAGCGGCAGCACTAGTAGTAGCACCGGCAGCACCAGCAGTAGCACTAGCAGGGGGTGTTCAGGTTGGTCAGAGACGGGGTAGAGAGGAGGATGTTGATGTGGATGGGGAGAGCAGCTCGGAGACCGATAGTGATGAGAGCTCTAATAGCAGTGACGATGATGGGGGAGATGGGAGGGGTCCGAGCATAGCAGTTTCATCAGAGCCATCCTCCAGTGCACCTCGTAAGACGCAGGCTGTTACGTCTTCATCGGTAGATCCCTCAGAGATTGCGGGTTTACAGGTGCAGGTGCAGACATTACAGGGATAGTTAGCACAGGTGCAGGGTTTATTAGCTCAGACTCAGGCTCAGATGCAGGCACAACTAGCTACTGCTCAGACCCAGATCACATCTCTGATTAGTGAGAGAGATGGGGCTTTATAGGCAGCAGCGACTGCACAGGCTCAAGTGACAGGATTACGAGCACAGTTGTCCACAGCCCAGGCACAGATCGCAGCCTTGACTTCAGAGCGGGATACCATTAGATGGACAGCTGAGACAACACAGGCGACTGTAGAGAGGTTACAGAGAGTGGCAGATGAGACTTCTGTAGTGGATTATATGTGAGAGGCCATGCGGGAAGGTGTTGAGATTGAGTTCTACCAGAGCCGTTACCATGAGTTTTTCCCCCCAGAGCAGAGAGTCAGCTATGTCTAGTCGCGCTCAGAGAGGACTCGATCGAGGACAGTGAGCAGAGGTGTGACACAGCCTCTTCCGAGAGATCCGAGAGATCCTGGGACGTCTAGTGGTGGTACCGATACTAGTGTTAGACCTGCTCCTTCTGGTGGGAGTACTACTTGAGATTATATGTGTACCCATTGAGAGATTGATACAGCCTTTTTTTGACATGATGTTATTTTCATTCTTTTCAGACTTCATTGTATACTTTACACTTGATGAGATATATATGTGCAGCAGTTTGATTGATTTATGACATGATTTTATGTGTTTTATGTGATGGATGCATTGATTTTATGATGTATTGATGTGATGGATGCATTGATTTTATGATGTATTGATGTGATGGATGCAGTAATGATGATGTGAAATGATACTGATGATGTATTTCTTTTCTTAATGAGATGTAATGTATGATAGATAAAACGTGATGTTAATGTAATGATGTATGGAAATGTAATGATAGTGATAAATGAATATGTGATAAGTGATAAATGAAATGATGTAATGAATTGTAAATGGTATGTAAAAATGTAATGATGAATGAAAATGTAAATGAAATGTAAATGGATGATGAATGGAAATGTAAATGAAATGTAAATGGATGATGAATGGAAATGTGAATGTAATGATGTATGGATATGTAATGATAGATGAGATGGAATGCAATAATGTGATGATGTGAACGTAATGATAGATATGAATGATAAGTGAAATGAATGATGAATGATAAATGTGATGGTAAATGTAAATGTAAATGAAATGTAAATGGATGATGAATGGAAATGTAAGTAAAATATAATGATGTATGAGTATGTAATGATAGATGAGATGGAATGCTATAATGTGATGATGTAAACGTAATGATAGATATGAATGATAAGTGAAATGAATGATGAATGATAAATGTGATGGTAAATGTAAATGTAAATGAAATGTAAATGGACGATGAATGGAAATGTAAATAAAATATAATGATGTATGAGTATGTAATGATAGATGAGATGGAATGCTATAATGTGATGATGTAAACGTAAAAATGAATGGTGTAACATAATGTGTATATGATATCACGAAATGAGATTTTTTATTGTGAATTTATGATGAGATGAAGAGATGATCCTATATGCATGTTGATTATGAAAATTGCATGTGTCAAGTATACTCAGTCTTAAATAAGAAAAGATAACATCATTTGTGAATGAATCATTGTAACTTGTGCTACTAGTACTCTGCATATGTATTATTATGAATGTAATCTATGTTAACCATGCAAATGCCTATTTTATCAATGCAAATCTAAGTGTCATTTCAATAATCATTTTATTCTACTTTGTATCATCACTGAGATTTATTTTAAAATGTTGAAAGCGAATACAAGCATCAATGATATGAGATAGACCAATGATGACCTGCGTATTTCTTTCATGATTTTTGATATTGCAAGGGAACACAAGCATCATGGTATAAGATAGACCAATGATGACCTGAGCATTTCTTGCGTAAACAAACAAGAATTAATCATTTTCTTAAGTGAATCAGAATGTCATCCATGATACTTGGTAGAGCACTTCCCGTGACAATTCACAAAATAATAATGACTAACTCACAAACAGCAAACAAAGAAAAGGTATCATTCTTCTTCCTTACTTCTCTAGTTCAATATATCATTGAGTTGCTCCAAATAAATGATAATCAAATGATAAAAAGCACAACAATTCGAATTCTACTTAAAGTATTTTCAAATCATTATTCAGATTAGATCATCAGTGTTGAGATGTGTGTGCTGATGTGTGCATGATTTTCCCAAACGTTTGACCAAATGATGTGACCTAAAGACCTATCCTAGGGGTCTCGGGGACTGATCAAAGATTAGTCTTGCCTATGTTATACACGCAAAGACCACGTAGTTCAACTGACACAGACTCCACTTTTGACTGATGTAGACTCTATTTTGATTTTCTGATGTTTTTGGATTTTGGATTTTCTGATGTTTTCGGATTTTGGATTTTTTGATGTTTTTGGATTTTGGATTTTCTGATGTTTTTGGATTTTGGATTTTCTGATGTTTTTGGATTTTGGTGTATTTTCTGATGTTTTTGGATTTTGAATTTTCTGATGTTTTTGGATTTTGGTGGATTGCCACTTGATGTTGTCATGTTTGACTATCCTTCCATGCAAGCAGAAAGTCTACTTGTACTAGATAACACTAGGATGTTGCCCCCAAGCTAGGGTAAAACATGGTATCCCTACTACGATATGGATAGTGATAATCTCAACTAATAGACGGAAATGATATGAAAGGAAACAATCGTAACAACACTGTACCCAGTAGATAGAGGAGGTTGGTGAAAATCACAACTCGCTTCCGTGTTTTCACTACTCTGTTTTTTTTTTTATTGCGTCCCTTTCATTTTCCTTTGTATTTTGTATTTTGTATTTGATTTTGATTTTGGATTTTTTTTTCTCACATCATGACCGCTTGGCCGTGCTTTTCATCAAGACAACTTTTATTGACCGCACCAGGTGACTCAATTGTGAATCGCCGAGATACCGCCGCTCATGGGCTCCTCCAACATATCTCCTTCTGGTGTAGACAGCTGATATGCTCCTGATCCATAGACTAATATAATGACATAAGGCCCTATCTAGTTAGGTTCAAACTTTCCCTTCTTTTCTTTGTCTACTTGATTTCTAGGGTTTTCCCGTAGGACCAAGTCTCCAGTCTGGAAGACTCTAGGCTTAACCTTATGATTATAGTTCCTAGACATTCTTTGTTGATAGGCTGTCAAATGATTGACAGCTTGTTGTCGACGTTCATCAAGTAGCTCTAATTCCTCAAGTCTAGAGACCCTATAAAACTCACCCAAACACCTCCTTTAGTGAGACTCGGCATGGAATTTTCTACCTCAATAGGTGGCATTGCTTCGATCCAGACAAGAGCATATGGTAGCTCTGCTTGCAGTCTCCGAGCATTGTCCCGTGGAAGCCCAAAGAGCAGATTTAGCCGAACGCTAATCACGCCCCAATTTCATTTACAGTTTCTTGAGAATCTTTAGGATTACTTTATTCAAGCTCGGCTGCCCATTACCTCTCAGGGTAATACGGCTGAAAAGCGATGTTGAATGGGAACTTTTTCACATTCTTGGTTTTTGAAAGTCCCGCATTATTCGTGATGATTGACTAGGGTATCCCATATCTACAAATGAGATAATTAAGAATGAAAGATGATATTTGCTTTCCAGTGATTGTGGTTAAGGGAACTGCCTCCACCCATTTTGTAAAATATTTGGTTGCTGTGATAATGAACTTGTGTCCATTAGATGAAGATGGGTGAATTTTCCCTACCAGGTCTAATCCCCACTGACAGAAAGGCCATGTAGTTGCAAATGGATGCAACTCCTGTGCTGGTGCATGTATAAGATTGCCATGGATCTGGCATTTTGAACATCTTTTGACAAACTGATAAGATTCTTGTTCCATGTGTGGCCAGTAATACCCCAAATGAAGGAGTTTCTTGGCTAAAGATAATCCACTTGAATGTGTTCCACAAATTCCTTCATGGACCTCGTGTAAAGCGGAAGCGGATTTGTCATGTTCTAAACAATGTAAAAGAGTACCATCTAGGCCTCGATGGTAAAGGGTGTCGCAAATAATAGTATGTTTGGCGGATTGGCGTATGAAGTTGCGCTTTTGGTTGCGAGAAAGATCTGGTGGTAAGATATTATCTTTCAGATAAGCATAAATGTCTCCATAAATGGAGGATTGGGCACTATCCAAAAGGCTTATGGTTTGAGATTTGGGATTTGCGTATGCAGGATTTGATACTTGTTCTACAATAAATAGATAACGATCTTGCGTTTCAGGCATTTGTAGAAGAGATGCTATTGTGGCCATGGCATCTGCTGCTTTGTTCTTTGATCTTGGTATCTGCTCAAATTTGATTTCTATGAAGTATTTTCTTAGGTCATCCACCAGCCTCTTGTACAAAATCAGTGTGTCATCCTTAGTTTGGTAATCATTGTTGACTTGGTAGATGATTAACTGGGAGTCTCCATACACCTGCAGTTCTATGATTTTCCATTCAATAGCCACTTTAATTCCAAGGATCAAAGCTTCATATTCTGCCACATTGTTAGTGCAACGGAAGGTAAGCCTGTATGATCGCGGGATTGTGTGCCCAAGAGGTGTGACAAATAGAATTCCTGCTCCTGATCCATGTTGTGTGTAGGATCCATCAAAGTAGAGTTGCTATGGTTGTGTTGTA
>VDFB02371715.1:84042-208717 GCA_007258455.2 Sequoia sempervirens | reverse complement strand
TGGACACTCTCAACCAACAAAAAAAATAAACATTTTCACATTCATAAAGGAATAGAAGTTCTTTAGAAGGGATAAAATTATTCCTCTTGTACTAATTCATAAATAGGGTGGCTATTCCACACTCTACCCCTTTAGAAACATATTTAATTTGATTCCAATACCTCAAATGAAATAAAACTAGCATTTAATCTCATACACATGTCTCTTCAATGATTATTATTCACTTAAATAAATATATAAAATAAAATTTTATAAAATAACTAAACAACATGCATAAATCTAGAAAAACACATTTAATTTAGAGAAAACTCAGATGGGTAAAAATTCTCTAGTCTAGGGGAAAAAAACTCCCCATTCAACTATGAAAAATGAAGAACAAAAGTTTTATAATGATCAACTAGTATCAACAAGCTCCACATACATTAATAGAGCTCAATAATACCTCAACCAACACTCCCCTATTGTATTAGGCTTGCATACACATGTTATATCTTTGAAATATGGCTCAACACGACATCAACATATGTTTAACCATTTTCTAGACATGGAGATAGGATCTATAAATCCTTCAACCTCACAATAGTTAGAATCTAGAAAATCAAATACCAAAAGCCAAAAATCCCCAATTTTGGAATGTCAAAAGTCACTCTTTTGCAACATGTGTTTTTAATTATTCGTGATGATTTTCTATTTATGATATTGGTGTTAAGATTTGGATAGTTGTAAGTGGATCATTTTCCACCTATAGTGATTAAAATCCTTCCACAAGCTTCACAAAATACCCAACAATCATTTAAATAGATTCAAATCATGCCAAAGCACTTTGACAACAAATTGTGTGATTTCATCAGCAACTATTGTGTACTTTGTCAACCACTATAGTAACCTTCCTAGAACCATATATTTTGAATACAAACTTGAAATGTGATGCCATTTTTCTTTCTATTTTGTACAAAATTTTGAGAGAAACAAGAATATGCAAAAGTGTCACATCCCATTTTTAATCACCTACTTTAAATATATTTTAATGATTAAACATTTATTTTAGGTGGGAATTCTTTTAAATGGAATATCATATTATGTGTTGCACACTATTATGATAATGAATATTGATTTGTTTGATTTAAGATAATGGTATTAATGGCATATTTACTACTAATTGTATTGTTCGAGGTGGATGCAAGATATGATTGTATGTTGATGTATTTTAGGCATGTAGAGGTTTGCTTGCATATCAACATAAGTTTGTGCATGAAGCTTTCAATGCTTTCATATGGTTGCATGGAGTATTAGTTTCATGAGGTCTTTGTATTTGTTTGTTTGAATGTGAGGTTGTGTATCAGTTGATATTTGAATTATTTGCTTAAAAAGGGAACTGCTAAGCTAAAATTTCAAAAATCAATGTAATGTGTGAGGTACAATTCTCATAACATGTAACCACCAATGCCCAAGTAGCAAAGAGGTGTTCCTTCTCATGATATGGCATATTACTCTTAACAAACACATTTGTCGTAGGTGCAACTATAGATTTTTCTTTCTTAACCCATTGCTTTTTTTGCTTAGGCACCAATGTAGCTATAGGCCCTTTAATGAAACTTTCACTTGTCCTTTATCACTTCTTTCTCTTTTGTCAATTTCCTTGGAATTACATGATTTTCTTTTTATATGGATTATTAGAAGACATGAAAATATCCAATCCTTTATACTCAAATACTTTTAGATGTGCAATGTCTAGCTTCATAGATCTTTCTATTTTTTTCTCAACTTCATTTAAGAAGATACAACTTTCATAACATTATTTGAGGCCCCACTAATTAGAACAAATATACAATCTATAAAATATAAAAAATACAAAATAAACAAGATACCTAATAATACCAATAACTAAAAATTAACTTATATTTAATCATCTATCTAAATATTAAATATTATAATTATAATAAACTTTTTAAAACTATTTAATCATATTTAATATTTATTCTTTTTAGCTTTCTTTAATATTAAAAAATCACTACTTTATAGGGGAGAGGACCCAATAGTTGAGCGTGTTTCAATAGTTGAGATAGTAGTTGTTTATATAATGTCGAATAGTTGCGATAGTAGTTGTTTATATAATGCCCAATAGTTGTGACATGACTACCTTAACATAAACAAAATGTATTCCTTTGATCTAAAAAGCAACCAATCATGTGATGCCACATCAGCGCTCAACTACCCATGATGTAAATGCACAAGTATTGGTAATAGGTTTGTTTTGGACCTTTTTGGACACCTTGAAAAAAAGTATGCTGATGTGACATCATATTTGATGATGTAGCCCTGAAACAAAAGTAATAAGCAGGGAACTTGCCAAGTAAGCTGTTGTCAAAAAATTGGAGTGATTTGAAATTTCCAAGTAGGATTTTGAGAAGCATGAAGTTAGGGTGCACAACTACTGGGTCCTCTCTTTTTTCCAATAAAAGAAGCCATTGCATTATTATTTTTAATTAATGTGTCATAACCAATATGATAAACAACTATAGGGGAGAGGACCCAGTAGTTGAGCATGTTTCAGTAGTTGTGAAAGTAATTGTTTATATAATGCCCAATAGTTGTGATAGTAGTTGTTTATATAATGCCCAATAGTTGTGATTTGACTACCCATAATTAAACAAAATGTATTCCTTTGATCTAAAAAGCAACCAATCTTGTGATGCCACATCAACGCTCAACTATCCATGATGTGAATGCACAAGTATTGGTCTCACTTTTTTTATGGGCCTTTTTGGACACCTTGACAAAAAGCATGCTAATGTGGCATCATATTTGATCATGTGGCCCTGAAACGAAAGTTATAAGCAGGGGACTTGCCAAGTAAGTTGTAAAAAATTGGGAGTGTTTTGAAATTTCCACATAGGATAATTAAAAGTACGAAGTTAGGGTGCGCAACTACTGGTTCCTCTCCCCTAGTTGGGTCCTTGGGGCATGTTTATGTACCAAAATGTATAGTTAAGATTCCTTCATGTTATTCTCAGCCGATCAAAGAAATCTTTTATATTTTAAAAATAGCAATGTTGCAAGTTAGCCAATGTTTTAAATCCAAACAATTTATTTATTTATTTATTTTTAAATAATTACACTCCAAAAGCATCTTCACTTTTAGACAAGAGTTACACAATCTTTGAAATGAATGGAAGTTGACTAACTAGGTACTCCACAAAAGCATAATTTTTTATTTATTTAGTTTTTACCTTTTTAAATTGAGGAAAAATATGGCTACAATTTATAAAAATGTAAGGTTATTGATATTTTTATCAAATTGTATTATTATGGTTTTGACAAAAAAAAATGTAAGGTTTTTTTAATAATGTTTTGATCACATTCTATAATCTATTATTAGGAAGAGAAGATTCATCATTAAAAATAGATGAAAATAAATTGTGAATTATGAGTGAGATATGAAACGTTGATATAAAATGTTTTACACATTTTTCTACTAGAAGCATTATAACACAAAAGTAAAGATTATAATTTTAACATAATTATGAAATATTGCATAAAAGATCAATTGTGTTGAAACTATTCAAAACTACTAATATAAATATAGACAAATAGTTACTCATTTACAAAAAGTGTCACATAATGACTAGTCCCTGCCAATAGTTTTTGGTGTAATTTGTGTAAAATAGAATGTAGAAGAGTATGAGTATAGATGACATACAAGTATAGGTCTAACTTTGTAAGAAACTGACATTGACTTATAGATTTAGCTTTGAATTGAATATTCCACCAAATAATAAATAGATTATTTTAATATAAGAAATGACATTATATCCACATTTTATCTAGTATGATAACATATTATTTTCTTATGAAATGTCAAGTCATTGTAAAACTAGTAAGAATATATGTGAATTGATATTATTAAGAGTTTTAACTATAATTTTTTGAGGAAAATTAAATACAAAGCAGGTAGAGTAGTGTAGAAACCAAAAAAAAAAGAGAATAAAATAGTTAAAGGATTATAACTAAAGAACATATATTGAAGGGGAGAGTTAGATATGGCATTCTTCTATTGTGTTTAGATGGTTAGTTTCAAAAGTGAGACATAAACAATCATTAAAAATTATAAAATAGATGTATTTCAAAAAGTGAGACTAATTTTGAAGTCAAGCACATTTCATTCAATTATTGACATTGAGTAATTTGTGTATTTGTCTAAATTACTACCAATGCAATAATAAGACAACAATTATGTGAAACATTTATTGGTAATACAATTGTCTTAACAACTTCTACATAATGTCATTTATTGTACTTAATCCTAAAACATTAAATTTAAATCTACACCAAATTCGATGACTTCTTGTTTATTGATCTAAATACCATTATTTGTAACTGCTTTCTCACATTTAATAACTATTGCAAATTATTACCGTCTTAACACATCAAATTATTTGATCTAGGTTAATTTTACTTATTTGTATGTATTTTACTGAATTTGGAACTTAAATTTAATAGTCATAAGTACATTGAACTATTTTTTCATGAAATACAATTAAATTTTTTTAAAAAAATTATCATATAAAAAGAAAAACAAACCATTAAAAGATATACAGAATTAATGATATCAAGTTTCCAGAATCCATAATATTGTTTAGTATTGTTTCTGGATTTGATTGTGTTGGAATTTTTTTTTGCTCTTGCTCTCTATTATCCTGATGATGGATCATGGAGTGTGGTCCGAAACGTTGATGCAAAAAAATTCCAACACAATCAAATCCAGAAACAATACTGAACATGGTACAAAATATTGTGATATTGCTATAAGGATTTAACTGTGTAGTTTTGAGTCAAACTCATTGACCCATGTTTCATGAGTAGTGGTTCACAAGAACCCATCTCTCATGATAATGAATGGTCCACTTAGCACTCATTGCATCTAGGTGAAGCTCACAGATGTGAAGCAGTGGGCCTTCCCGGGAGGTCACCCATCCTAATACTACTCTAGCTCAAGCGTGCTTAATCATAGAGTTTTCTCCAAGGTTAAACCCACATAGCTTGCAATCCCATTTGCAAAACCTTCAGCTAGTGTTGCGCACTTAACCACTACATGGTTGAATCCTATAGCAATATCACAATTTGACATGCTATGGAAAATAACTCCTACTTTTCGTACAAAATATTTATATATTTTTTCACGGTTAATAACCATCACAAAAATTTGTTTGACAAGCAGAGGTTCAAGTTTTAAATTTGGGTCAAGCCATACTAAGCAAGACAAGTTTTTGCCCTTTACAATAATATTATAGGCTACATAAAACTTGCCATTATATATGGCTGAGAATTTTTATTATCAATATGCCCTTGATGCTGTTTTAGATCCATCAGGGTTTGCCTCTGGTTTGATCGATTGATCAGTTTTAATCTGGAAGCGATTCAATACAGACTTGCTCTTCAGTTCCTGACTCCGTAATTCCTTCAGGAAATCCCCAAAGCTATGCCCTTTGTACATGGCGGGATGCTCCTCATCTACCATGGATTCTGCAGCAGCAACGAAGGCATCCATTGAAGGCGCACAGAATGTAACAATTGAAATTCATACACATGAAATGTTAGTGACAGCCCTGTGCTCTGTGCTCTTGAATCTCCCATTGCTTACAACCTAATCAAAACACACAAAAAATAAATTCAAAAACCCATCTCCCCTTTTCATTTTAAATTGCAGACTTTAAAAACTCTGAAATATAGATTGGATCAGTATTCTATTTACTCCAAGACCTGAAGCTGATCTGCCAAATTCACCACAAAGGCATTGGGTATGGGTTCTACTGCAACCCATTTACCATCCACGAGCACTTGCAGTCCACTCGCATCTCCTTACATTAGAACAGTGATCAGACCTGCATCTGAATGAGGTAGTAAGCCAAAGGTAAGATCTGGATTTGGACATGGAGGGTAATAATTTATTTGCAACACCTGACCATGATTCCCAAATTTTGTATTAAAATAATCAGCATCCAGTCCTAGAGCTTCAGAAATTGCAGCCAGCAATCTCAAACTCAGTGATCTTATCTGTTTAGCATACTTCCCTGCACATTCTCTGTAAAATAGAGAAAAGGGTTACGCTCTTCTTTTAATTGGTAGCAAAATTTGTATCTACTTTCATGTTATCTACATTTTTCATCTTAATGATTGTAACATGGAATATAAAATGTGATTTGAAATGTTGATGTAAAATAATTCATACAATCAAATTCAAAAACATTTCAAGCTAATCGCCTTTTTTTCATTTATATGAAAAGCCTTTAGATTAGATGCTCTACTGTTGAATTCATCTAATAGATGGCACAACCAAAATTGGACAGCATTTATACACTCAAACATGTGACACATCTTCTGGGCTTCAAACAGGGTTCTCCACTGTGAAAGTTACTGTTATTACATTATCTTTATTCTTGTTACCTGTAGCTTGTAGGTTTTTGAGGCCAAGAATCAATGACCTCCTCCAATGGATGTCATGGATGTCTGAAACTGTCCTTCCAGTTTAGGACTTTTTCTTTGGTGATATTGAAGCTCGTATAAAGCCTGACTGCCTGACTTAAATCCTCTGAATACAGGTAGGCTCTGTCTTCCACTGGCATTTCAAAAAACTCTCTGGCAATATCCATCATGCCTTTCATCACAGTTTCTTGTACACCGTGGTTTACAATCTGAAATTTTCAGTCATCAAACAAAACCTAAATAGATTTTTGAATAAAAATTATATCTAAATGGAAATTTACCTGGAAAAAACCATACCCCTCACATGCATTCCTGATCTCCTTCACTACCTTTTTTCTATCAGGGCCATCTAAATCTTTAAGGTCTATCACTGGAATAGCACAAGAATGACAAACTTCAGACAGGCGGGGACGCTCATGGGGAGGAAAGATATATTTTTCCTTAACCTCACAATGGTTAAGTCCATTGGACAAGAGTTTTTCAACAGCATTGAGCAGGGTTTCATGAACATGGCCTGTGGATGACATCTTTTGTAAGAGAAGACAAAGAAGCCTTCAATTGAATTCTGTCTGAAAGAATTCGGTTTCTTGGGCACTGATGATGAAGGATAAGTTGAAAACATAGGAAATATATCAAGTCAATGTTACCCTTAAAGTAAAGGTAAACATAATTTGGTGTGTCCAATACCATCTCATAACTAATCCGGAGATGGGGGCCTTTATTTCTGTAGTGGACGCCAGGAAAACATCCCAAGTGCCATGTAGTGACTAGTTTTTGTCTTGATTTTTGTTTGGGTTGTAAATGATAGAATGTAGAAAAAGGGGAGAATTAGATGAATTGGAGGAAGAGGACTCCATATGTATATATGTGAGAGATTATAGATGTCTATTGTAAGTATAAAGGTAGGTGATTTTGAAAAGGTGGTTGTTTCAATAGAAGGAAAAGTTCTTGTCATGTTATCGACATTGGAATTTAGATCAGAAGTTATTCATATGTCATGATGAGTTGATATCTAAGTTGAGATATATGAATTAATTTTTGGATAGATTTGAAAATGATTTTTTTTTTAAACTTTAAGAACCACCTACCGGGGGTGGGGGGAATTATAGATTGCCTCTGGTCGAATTCAATTCGAAGTCTAGTTAAAATGGGTACCAAAAAGAGTTTTGTCATTATGGAGGGTGTAGCTATCATAGCATATCCTACTTCACTAAGTTCCATATCAATATCGAGTTATGTCACTTACTAACACTCTTGTAAGATTAAGAGCAAGACCATAAAAAGTATCAAATTGATAGCTTCTTGGTATTTCTAGCAAAATCAGAGGAAATAGTTGTTGCAATTGCAGCAGAACCACCATTTACAGTTTCAACAGTTGTAGTTTTGTGGAATATGTTCTCAAATTTGTTTGAGACTTGGCTAGAACTCAGATTAGTGTAGAAGAATATGGTCCCTGTGTTTCTTTATAGGGATTATATTTCTATTTATCTTTGTTTCTAACTGGTCAGGGAGCAACGAAAAAACAACAAATAATTTGATCTTAGCAGTGGATAATTTCAAGGGAGCAACGGTAAAAAAGTGGCAACATCCGCAAAACAACTACAACATTTAGAGAATTACCTTAGAGGAAATAATTATTCAAAATTATGTCAACTAGATCTTAACTTTAATATAAATGTCTATTTGCGGTGTGGGTTAGGGTTTGGTGCATATTGCTCAACAAGTTTTAGGGGGGCTCTGCTAAACTCTCAACTCCTCTTGGTAAAAAATGAAAAAGGGATTTATTTCATGTAAATGTTCATCTAGATTGACTTCTATTAGTACATATTGAGCTTTATGAATCTAACCTACTTTTATTTTCCTTCATTGGAAGATGGCATTATTTTTTGACAAGTAAGATTGTAGAATCTAAAATCATGGCAATAGAGAGTAATTTGTCTAAATGTAATGCAGATATATTAGGATGATATTTTTGGTTTTTCATTAAAAGCTTGTGTTGAGACTATGTTGAATACAAAATAGTTTTTCATTCTCATTTAGACTATGTTAGTTATGTTGATGATATGTTACAAATGAAAGCAATTGAAATGAATAATATTAATATCAAATATAAAAAATGGACTTGATTCTAGCTATCCAAGTTTATAGGTGCATAAAGAAAATAGACTCGATTCATCCTCAAGAAATGTATAAAGTTATAGTTGATATGTTGATACTAGGTGGTATATTTGTAGAATTCTAAAGAATACAAACAAAGTAAAATGTAAATGTTATTGGAGAAATTTTCATAAATTAATATAAATGACAACAAATAAAAAAGTCTACATTTAGTGTTGGCAATAAGTGTTTTTCAAAGTTTTGCAACCACAATTTAAATATAGTAGAAGCTATTGTCCCAACAAAATGTACTTGTGGCCATCACATTCGTAGGTGTATCCATCATGCATGCATCCATACCATGCATGGTTAGTGAAAAAATATCAAAATCATTTACTTTCAAATAAATGTTTGTCACTACATTTAGTAGTGTCACTACTCATGCAAAAAGTTGGTTAATGCATGCACTAATAAAATGAAGTTGTTTATGCATTTGAATTACAACTTATTTGTATGTCAATGTGTTAAAAGTCTATTGACAAGAGTGGGTAAACTCTCTTGTACTTTGGACTCATCGAAACCTAGGAGGGTATTCCTCGAAGTGACCTTGAATAAAGTTTTTTGTTAGAGCTAAAAAATAAACATGTAATAAACAAATTGTAGTAATACCCAAAGGTTATCACTAAACCAAAATTGTTCCCTACTATGAACTCTTATATAGATGATGAGAACATCATTGCAAGAAATTGCAAGATGAGGCCAAGTAAACATGATTCACCAAGAAGGAAAAACCCACAAAGTTCATTAATAATATTTTCTTGTTTAAACTGTTGAATCATGAACTACACAAACATTAAACTAATTCTAAACTATTAGTAATGAAAGGAAGCAAGGTATGCAAAAATGCTTCCTAGACTAATATTATGAAGAGAGTGTTGTAAATTTTCTAATAACCATTACAAAAATTTGCTTGACAGGCAGGATAGTCTGTCAAATTCTAAGTTTTAAATTTGGATCAGGCTAGACTAAGCAAGAAAAGTTTATTTCCTTTACAATAATTTTATAGGCGACATAAAACTTGCCATTATATGTGGCTGACATTTTTTATTATCAATATGCCCTTATGCTGTTTTAGATCCATCAGGGTTTGCCTCTGGTTTGATCGATTGATCAGTTTTAATCTGGAAGCGATCCAATACACACTTGCTCTTCAGTTCCTGACTCCAGTATTCCTTCAGGAAATCCCCAAAGCTATGCCCTTTGTACATGGCGGGATGTTCCTCATCTACCATGGATTCTGCAGGAGCAACGAAGGCATCCATTGAAGGTGCACAGAATGTAATAACTGAAATGCGTACACATGAAATGTTAGTTACAGCCCTGTGCTCTGTGCTCTTGAATCTCCCATTGCTTACAACCTAATCAAAACACACAAAAAATAAATTCAAAAACCCATCTCCCCTTTTCATTTTAAATTGCAGACTTTAAAAACTCTGAAATATAGATTGGATCAGTATTCTGTTTACTCCAAGACCTGAAGATGATCTGCCAAATTCACCACAAAAGCATTGGGTATGGGTTCTACTGCAACCCATTTACCATCCACAAGCACTTGCAGTCCACTCACATCTCCTTGCATTAGAACGGTGATCAAACCTGCATCTGAATGAGGTGGTAAGCTAAAGGTAAGATCTGGATTTGGGCATGGAAGGTAATAATTTATTTGCAACACCTGACCATCATTCCCAAATTTTGTATTCAAATAATCAGCATCCAGTCCTAGAGCTTCAGAAATTGCAGTCAGCAGTCTCAAACTCAGTGATCTCATCTGTTTAGCATACTTCCCTGCACACTCTCTATAAAAATAGAGAAAAGGGTTATGCTTTTTTCTTTTAATTGGCAGTGAAATTTTTGCAAGAGATTGCATTTTCTTTCTGTATCTACTTTCTCTTTTCATATTATTAGATCTTAATGATAGATTGTGGAGTGTAATCCAAAATGTTCATGTGTAAAAGTTCACAAAATCAAATTCAGAAACATTTAGATTGTCTACCGTTGAATTCATCTAGATGCAAACCAAAATTGGATAGCATTTGTACAAAACATGTGACACATCTTATGGGCTTCAAATAGTGTTCTCCACTGTGAAAGCTACTGTTATTACATTATCTTCATTATTATTACCTGTAGGCTGCAGGTTTTTGAGGCCAAGAGTCAATGACCTCTTCCAAAGGATGGCATTTTAGTCTGAAACTGTCCTTCCAGTTTAGGACTTTTTCTTTGGTGATATTGAAGCTCGTATAAAGCCTGACTGCCTGACTTAAATCCTCTGAATACAGGTAGGCTCTGTCTTCCACTGGCATTTCAAAAAACTCTCTGGCAGTTTCCATCATGCCATTCATCACAGATTCTTGTACTCCGTGGTTTACAATCTGAAGTTTCATTCATATGATTATCAAACAAAACCTAAAAAGATTTTTGAATGAAAACTATAAATAAATGGAAATTTACCTGGAAAAAACCATAACCCTCACAGGCATTCCTGATCTCCTTCACTACCTTTTTCCTATCAGGGCCATCCAAATCCTTAAGGTCTATCACTGGAATAGCACAAGAATGACAAACTTCAGACAGGTCGGGACGCTCATGGGGAGGAAAGATATATTTTTCCTTGACCTCACAATGGTTAAGTCCATTGGACATGAGTTTTTCAACAGCATTGAGCAGGGTTTCATGAACATGGCCTGTGGATGACATCTTTGTAAGAGAAGACAAAGAAACCTTCAATTGAATTATGTCTAAAAGAATTCGATTTCTTGGGCTATGATGATGAAGGATCAGATGAGAACATAGGAAATATATCAATGTATCCCCCAAGATATATCAAGTCAATGTTACCCTACAGATTTTTGGCGTGTCCACGCCTCTTCACTGAACATCCCATCTCATCACCAATCCGGAGATGGGGCCCTTTATTTCTGTATCGGGCGCCAGGAAAACATCCCGAGTGCCTGACTAGTTTTTGTCTTGTTTTTTTGTTTGGGTTGTAAATCATAGGATGTAAAAAAGGGGGAGAATTAGATGAATTGGAGGAAGAGGATTGCATATGTAGGAAAGTTATATAGAGGAAGAGGACTGGATGTATGATTAAGATGTTTATAGGTGATTTTGAAAGGTTGTTATTTTGATAGAAGGTCATATTGAAATACAAATCAGAAGTTATTCATATGTCATTATGTGTGAAGACATTTAAGTTGAGATATATGAATTAATTTTTGGATAGAATTGGAGATGGATTTTTTTTTATTAAACTCGTTGAGAAGGTAACAATTATTTAAAATTATGTTAATTAGGTCTTAACTTTTATGTTAATGTTTGCTTGTGGTGTCGATGGGGGTCCATTGCACATCACTCGAGAGGTTATAGGGGGGCTCACCTTGTAAAGAGCTAAACTCTCGAATCCTCTCAGTAAAAAAAGAAAAATGTTTTTTTTAGTGTAAATGTTCATCTAGATCGACTTCTATTAGTACATATTGAGTTTTATGAATCTAATCTACTATTTATTTTCCTTCGTTGGAAGATGACATTGTGTTTTGACAAGATTGTAGAATCTAAAATCATGGCAATATGTTGGGTGAAAATTATGTAATCAACTTTTCAATAGATTACACAACTAGGACTTCAGCCACAACTATGTATAAATCTCTCCTCTCAGAAAGGGGAGACGCCCTTCTTACTGCTGACAGAAGCTATAGTAAAACAAATAAAGTAATTACAAAATGTACATAATACTTATGAAGTGTGTGCATTCATCTTCTCTCTTTTTTCAGAGAAGATGTTTGCAATGCTTCTGTCAGCAGTAAGAAGGGTGCCTCCCCTTTCTGAGAGGAGAGATTTATATCTCACATAGATGTGGCTAAAGTCCTAGTTGTGTAATCTATCGAAAAGTTGATTACATAATTTTCACCCAACAATTTTTTGGCGACTCCACTAGGGATCTTCCTTCAACCGTTTTTTGAGACGAATGAAGGGAGAACTCCAAAATTCAAGTGCCTTTATCCATTGGGCATGGAGTCAGGCGGCGACGACGACGACATAAACTCTTAAAACATAAAGACTCAAAAGGACTTAAAAATAAAAATTATTTACATACCAACGCCAATTACTTTACTGTGTAAAGTGCTTGAGATGCTGCCCACTGTGAGGAAGGGCAAATGGTGTTCCGTCTCTGTATGCTAATAGGAAACTGTTCTCACCGTGCAACTAATGTATTTGGAAGGGTCATGTCCACAGTGAGTCGAATTTTTTGTGCATGCCTTTTGGTTCTCTTCATTTGTCCCATAGGAGAACGAGGTCACCAATTTGAAATTCTCAAGACTTGGCCTTTTTGTCAAAAATCTTCTTTACTTGGTCCTGGTGTTTCGCGATGCAGTTAGCCACTTGAACCCAGTTCTCTTCCAATTCAGAGAGATACATAATACACTTATCAACAGAGTTGTCAAACATCTCATCCTCGATGGCCTTAGCCAGTTTGAGGGCTAGAAGTTCCAAGGTTATAGGAATCTTGACATTCAACCCGTACAAGAGTTGAAAAGGAGACATGTCGATTCCCCGCTTTGGAGTTATCTTGTCTGCCCACAAAGCATCAAACAAGGCCTTCTGCCATAAATGTTGATTCTCATCTACCAGCTTATGGATGATAGTCACCAGATTTTTGTTGCTAGATTTTGCTGACCATTACCTTGTGGATAATAATCAAAAGAATGTGACAAAGTTATGTCGTGTTCGAAATAGAACTCAGTAATCTTGTTGGACGAGAAAGCATAAGCATTGTCAACAACGATCTTGTTCGGCACACCGAACTTGGAAATAATGTTTTCTTTTAAGAAACTACACACCACTTCAGAAGTAGCACGCTTGGTAGGTATTGCTTCCACCCACTTGGTGAAATAGTTAGTAGCTGTCAAGAAATAGATGTGTCCTGCACTTGACGATGGATTAACTGCACCTACGAAGTCGATTCCCCACTATTGGAAAGGTTCTTCAATCACCTCAGGTTTCAATGGCAAGGATGCCAATTTGGGTTGGCCAACGAATTGTTGACACAATTCACACTTACACACCCAAGAGTATGTGTCCTAAAAAAGTGTGGGCCAATAATACTTCGCTCTCAGGATCTTATGAGCGGTTACCGGCGCTGAGATGCCCATCACATGCGAAGTCATGATATGACTTTAGTAGTTTTTGTTGTTGTTCCTTATCAACACATCAGAGAAAAGTCCCATCCATTGTACGTTTGTATAAGCCATTGTCCCATAAGACAAAATTTGTTGATTTCAGCTTGATGGTTCTCTTTTCTTTTGGGGTCAAGTGATCGGGACATTCCCCATATGTGAGGAAATGAGCGATATTGGAATACCATTCGTTAGTGGTACTAACAAACAGTACCATTGGAAGTGTACTTGGATCCACCTCTTCATCATCTGAAACTTCTTCATTCTCTGAAATTTCTTTATCTGGATTATTTTCAGCGAGAAGCTGACAAATTCCATGTCCACATCATCTTTTTGTGCTCAAAGTTTCATGGCGTTGAAATTTTCCACCTCACACTTACTTGAAAACCTTTTCAGACAAAGTGTAGTGGCGCTGAAAAAACGCCATTACACCAAAATGAGACTTCAATTTTACCTAACACTTAAAAGTGCAAGAGCATTGTTTTTCAGCACCCCTACACCAAATTCATTTTTCTCCAAGTGCAGGAGTGTTGAAATTCAGCGCCCTTGCACTTTTCCCAATTTTGCTCTGAAACACATCAAACCTTGCTAGTCTCGCTCTATTTCTCATTCCTTCCACTTTGTGCATTGTTTTGTGTGTCTTGTCACTCGCTCCATGCTTTCTCATCATCGTTGCTCACTTCATGCATCCCCATGCTATTTTTTGACTAATGCTTGACTCCACACCTTGCAGTCTCTTTTCAAGATCCCCAAAGTTGTTGATCATAGATTCAGTTGCTCTCAGATGACTGCCAGAAAACCTCCATCGTCTTCAAAAGCTAAAGACAAAATGAAGTATAAGTATCAAGGTGTCTATCTGCTAATTGTAGTGGTCTCCAAGGTGGAAGAGATAAAAGACACAAAGGTGGGTCATCAAGACCTAGTTGATTTTGTAGAGAAAACTAAGAAGAAGCCTCTTCCTGATCCTATGAGAGCAATCGTACATAGTAACCTACATTTGGTATCCATGTTCCCTACTATTGCGCACAATACAAAATTTGTCCTTCAAGTTGCATCCCACTACATCAGGGAAAGCAGAAGTGTGATTGATTCTTCAGGGCACATGATTTTAAGACTCGACCCTGACTTCTTTGATATTGTGTTCAAAGTTCCACATATGGAGAAGTACATCGATATCTCGATACAAAAAGCACAAGAAGTCTATGATGCTAACCCCAATAAGGCTAAAAACTTGATAAATAGCCAATGGTTGAAGAAGCCTAGGAAAACTGTTTCCAGATGGCCAAAGGGACTCCTGCGAAGTGATTTCAAAGATGATGTCAAAGATATGATCACATTCTTGAGCAAAGTGAAGGGCTTGCCTAAATCATCCATTTTTCATGACTGGATGTATGAATACATCAGAATCATAACAAGGTAAAAGGTTCACATTGATTGGGGCAAACAGATCAGTGATGAAATACATGAACAACTAATCAATGTGCCTTCTACATTAAAATTCTATATGACTTCTTATCTGGTGTATGCAACAGTTGTAATGAGACAATTTTTGGGTCTATCCATAAAAGGGAATCGAATGTTGGTACCTGTGTATAAATTCTTCTATCAACTAGAATTGAAGGAAAGCTTCCATCATTTTAGGAGGGTTATTGATTCTTTCTTCGCGTCTTTTCTTTTCAATTTTGATCTGACTCTCAAGAGGAAGAGGGTATCTGATGAGGCCTATAAGGCGGTAAGTAAGGTTGGATGCATATTTCTACAATTCCCAACATTTACTTATTTAAGAGTAGGGTGCTACACTAGTTTCCCTTACATGTTGCCATGATACCCCTCAGACAAGTGGGTTCTCATGGAGATGTATAGACAACTGATTTATGTGCACAAAGAGCGGAGGAATATTCATAAGTGAGGATTCAAGTTCCCACTGATAATTAGTAGGTACACTATCAAGACTGTACAAAAGGCCAAATCAGTCTATGCTGAGATGCAGGTCATGACAATTAGGACCTACAAGTATAGGTTTTATTTTGATTACCGGGATGTTAGAAGGAAATTACAAAAGGGTCATCATCACAAGTACCGTTTTGAGGACATCTGGGCTGATTGCAGAGATGAAGAAGCCATTTGCAAGATGGATTATTGCAGGTTGACCGTACAACAGATCAAAGATCTTCGTATCGTTGACCTACTAGAGGATTTCATAGATCCTGGCAATATCATGAATGTTGTCTATGATGAACAAGAAATATCCAAGAGGTCATCGCCTGTAATTCAATGGTCCAAAAAGGAAAGTGTTAGCATTAGAGAAAAAATGGCACTAATTTTGTCTAACACTACAGAATGGTTACATAAGCATGGCTATGAAATGAAAAGTTTCATAACTAATTCAGAAGGAGAAGAATCTAAGGCAGAAGCTCGTCGACAGCAAGAACTCCGCATGAAAGACAAATCTACAGCTCTTCCCACTTCTTCGCAAAGAGGCCTGAGGATCAAGTTTACTGTCAATAAGAAGGATACATTGTCTATCCTTGAAGGAGAAACTACATAATCTAAACCATCTCGCCCTAAAGGAAAAAGGGTCGTTTCTAAAGAGATAGATTCCGATGAAGAAGGAGATTCTAATGATCAATCCATTGAAGAAGAAGTTTGAGCAGAAGAAAACTCTAATGAAGAAGTAGATTCTGATGAAAAATAAGATTCTATAGATGAAGAAGAGTCTAAAGGTGATTCTGAAGGTGAGCTAGAGTTAGAAAGACAAGAGGGTGATCAACAGGAACCCAGGCATGATGAAGAAAGAACTATGTCTCCACCTGAGAATGTAGTTGAAGAACTTCCCAGAACACCATCGCCTATGACTTCAAATGTTCCTCATACACCTCTAAGTCTGAAAACTCCTATGCCACATGTTCCTACATCACCTATTCCTACCATTGTGCTACCCGCGGTGAGTGTTTCACCTATCCCTACAGCGTCAACTATACTTGATACCCCATCAGTAACAAGTATACACACGGTTGACATTTTATCCAAACCTCCATCATCTATTCCTAGCCTGTCATCGTCGTCATATGATATTACTTCAAAAATTGATTTTAATCAGTTCATGAATGAATCAATGCATGATCAAGTCAATGTGAAAACTACAGGAGCAATTATGACAAACACTGAACCCATTGTCACAATACCAGTTGCTACTTCAAAAGAAATGGTGACAAGAGAGTTGACAGTTAAACCAGAAGCTCGTACTGCCTCTCTTCCCCCTTGGTTGATATCTCAAGTGTTGAAGCGAAAGAAGTAGATGATTTCTCCAAAAGAGCTTGACCTTGAAGAGATAGTCCCTCCAAAAGCTAAAGGGAAGAAAAAGGAAAAGGTGTACTCACGACTGAATGCTGAAAAAATTAGTCATAAGTATGCAGAAATTGGCATACCACCTCATGAAGAAGGAGACATCAACATGGAGGATTACACAGTGATAAGAGTCCAGCTTGGCAAAGTTACAAATGAAAGTGCAAAAGTAGATGCGCAAGTGACTTTGGACATTTTGGCTAGAAGATTGGATAAAATGGAGCAAGCTCGTAATATGTACAAACATAGGGTAGAGCATTATGCCACTATTGTGAGGAGACTTGCAGGATCTACAAGCAATGCATGACTATTAGCAATGGTAAATGTTAAGGACCCAACTGTCAAGAAAGCTGAGAAGTTCACCTCTAAAGGAAAAGTGTTGTATGATTTCATCAAAAAGATCGTAGAACACAGTTCTCAAATTATAATTGTCGCAGATGAAAAGGCTACTCTAATAGCCAAGCTCAAAATAGAGCTTGACAAGGAGGAGAGTGTACTTTCCCAAGAGTGCAAAGAGATGGAAAAATGCTTGTTGTGGTGGTTGCAAATGAAATAGGCAAAGCTCAGTAAATTGGTGGAAGTTGGGGTAATTCCCGACAAAGGAAAATATATAGAGGTAAGGGAATCTTTGAAGCACCGTATTCATGTGTTCGAGTCTCTTATGGAAGATCTCCACCAAGTACAGGAAGATGTCGAAGGAAATCGTGTGATTCTCGAAAGAGGAATCAAGGAGTTACCAGGGCAACTTCTTGAGGAGAATTGTATCTTCCTATCGGCCACAGAACTATCCCAAATCTTCAAGGAAGCCATCATGAAGTTGATTGACATCACTGACTTTTCAGAATCCTCGCTAGATGTCATTTGTGATACAAGGCTTACATTGGATAACCTCAAAACGCATCTTGATAGGTGCAAGAAGGTTCACTCATCTTCCATGAGATCGATCACGAGGATTCACACCATTGTGGATTACACCGTTGGTCCGGATGAGAAGTTCACGCAAGAAACCAAGATGAAGTATGAAGACTTTCGTGCCCAAGCAAGGAACCATGAAGATTCTTGATTTCCCAGTGTTCAACTTTTTGGTGCTTTCCCCTATGCATCTTGTAAATAGTTTTTGACATCTTAAATGTCATTTTTTGAAATGTAATTACACCAAGTCTGAGATGTAATCTTTTGAAAACAAATTACACTTTGACCTTGGTCAAAGTTAGGTGAGATTTTCCTTAATTAGCTCACCTAACTTTCCTAATTTTTCTCATCCCTCTTTCTATAAATATGAGGGATTTCTATTGTATTGTTTATCCTTTAGTATTTTGCAATGAAGTGTTGCCCTTTTTGAAGCAAAATTGTGAAACTTTGTGTTCATGCTTTGTGAATGAAATTTGATCAATAAAGAAGAAGATTGCAAACCAGACTTTGTGTTGGATTCGATAGTCTTGTGAATTGATCTCATTTGGTGGTGATTACTAAAAGATATTTGAAGGACTTTAAGTAATTCATGTAAACTTTGTGTTACATATTTTATTTGGATTTATGTTTTATGTTTGGTTAACTATTGTTGAATGATCTACAAGACTTTGTGCTTGTAATTGTTCATGATCTTTGGATACTTCGGTTGGATGATCTACAAGAATTTACGCTTGTAATTGTTCATGTTGTTCGAGGAATTGTTGCATCTAAGAAGACTTTGTGCTTCTAATGCAATAAATGACACATCTTTCACAGATCCACCATTGAAAAAGCTACGGAATGACTTTGTGCCTTCGTGAGCTTTCCCTTTTATTTTACTTGTTTATCGTTAATCACTTCTAGTATCTCTATGCTTTGCTTTGACAAGATAGATGTATTGGCATTACTGCTTGTTGATCGTTTAAGGTTATTGTGAATTGAGAACTTCAACAGTGAAGCATTGTAAACATCTTCTCTAAAACAAGAGAGAAGGATGAATGTAACACACCCCCCCACTTCGTAAGTATTGTGTACATCATGTAATTACTTTTCTTTTTTTACTATAGCTTATGTCAGCAAGGGCGCCTCCCCTTTCTGAGAGGAGAGATTTATATCTCACATAGTTGTGGCTAAAGTCCTAGTTGTGTAATCTATCGAAAATTTGATTACATAATTTTCACCCAACACAATAGAGAGTAATTTGTCTAGTTGTAATAGAGATATATTATAACATTTTTGTTTTTCATTAAAAGCTTGTGTTGAGACTTGTTGAATACAAAATAGTTTTTCATTCTCATTTAGACTATGTTAGTTATGTTGATGATATGTTACAAATGAAAACAATTGAAATGAATAATATAATATCAAATATGAAAAATGGAAGATTCTAGCTATCCAAGTTTGTAGGTGCATAAAGAAAAAGACTTGATTCATTGTCAAGAAATGTATAAAGTTATAGTTGATATGTTGATACTAGGTGGTATATTTGTAAAACTCTAAATAAATAAATGAAGTAAATGTAAATGTTATTGGAGAAATTTTCATATATTTAAAGAATATAAATGACAACAAATAAAAAGTAATGCATTTAGTGCTGACAATAAGTGTTTTTTGAAGTTTTGCAACCACAATTTAAATATAATAGAAGTTATTCTCCCAAAAAAATGTATCTATGGCCATCAAATTCACAGGTATGTTCATCATGCATGCATCCATACCTTGCATGGTTAGTGAAAAAAATTTCAAAATAATTTACTTTCAAATAAATGTGAGTCACTACATTTAATAGTGTCACCACCCATGCAAAACTGTTGGTTAATGCATGCACTAATAAAATGTAGTTTATGTGTTTGAATTACAACTTATTTGAATGTTAGTGTGTTAAAGTCCAAATGACAAGAGTGGATAAAATATTTTGCACTTTGGACTCATGTAGACCTAGCAGGGTATTCCTAGAGGTGACCTTGAATAAATTTTTTTGTTACAACTAAAAAATAAGCATGTAATAAACCAATTGTAGTAATGCCCAAAGGCTATCAATAAACTAAAACTGTTCGCTACTATGACCTCTAATATAGATGATGAGAATATCATTGCAAGAAATTCAAGATGAGGCCAAGTAAGAATGATTCACCAAGAAGGAAAAACTCGCAAAGTTTGTTAATAATGTTTCCTTGTTTAAATTTTCGAATTATGAATTACACAAACATTAAACTAATTCTAAACTATTGGTAATGAAAGGAAGCAAGGTATGCAAAAATTATTCCTAGACTAATATTATGAAGAGAGTTTTGTACAAATTTTAATCTTTTAAAAATTACAAAAATTAGAAACACATTTAAACATAAAAGAGATAATATATACCATAACACAAGTGTACACAGGGAAAGCCCTTTCAAGAGAAAAGCCCCACATTCCAAAAAACTCCATGTATTATTTTGTAAACTATAGTTGAAATGCACATATATAGAAAGCCTTCATAGGAGTATCACTAATTAGAGATCTAGACTAATTTTTATAGCTTACAATATCTACGAAACTCTACACATAACCTCCATTTCAAACACCTACTATATAAGACATACAAAACTTAAAATCATCAAATGGTAATTAGAAAGACATGAGCTAATATCACTCAAAAAAATGGTGCCCAAATTACCCCCAATCAAATATGTTTTATGATGTGTCACTCATCATCAATTGGTCAATAGTTCTAACTCCCCTTTACAATTCTTTTATACATCCAACAACTTTTTGTATTTTCTATGCAAACTTTTTGAGGCCATAACTTTTGATTTGATGGGTTGATTGGGCCTTCTTTTTTAATTGAAATACTTGAAGAGATCTATGCAACATGAACTACAATAGGTGGTGAAGAACAACTAGGAATATTTATTTTAGCCAAAAATAAATTGGGTTTTTCTATTTTATACCCAAAAATCCCACTTTTTATAATCCTAACATTAGGGTCAAGGTTGAGACACCTTTCCCAACAGGTAAATGATATGTTTGTTTGTAATGAGTTTGATTGGTCAAATATTTTCAAGACTTGACTCGTGTCTATCCAATGGGTAATAAAGTCACAATCTATCAAAGGAAAAGCAAGCTAAAACCATAAGGAACAATTAGAAATGTATTTACATACACCAAAGGTTGTGATATTAATAAAAAAAATTGGTTAATAATCCATTATAGGAATGCATAAATTCATGCATAATACATAAGAGACCATTACAAGGTTTGCAATGCATTAGGATATGATTATATTCGTTAAGTCTAATAGTACACTCATGCCCAAAAATATGGAAAAGAAGAAACCCTAGGTCCATCTATGAGATTCCTTTGAAAATATACAAACTATCATGGAGACATTTCATTACAAATATCGCTTACAATTTATTAACCTCCTTTTGATAAATTCAAAGATAATACTACTCCCAAAATGGATTGGACCGGTGTGGTTTGAAACCCTAGATCACTCTATCACTTGTAGGCATTTGAAAACAACAAAGACCAACTATTAGAATGAAGGACAAACATATATTTATAGATATGAGAAAATTGTGCCATTGTTTCTTATAAAAATGGGCCCTCAAATTTGGTCATTTCAAAAATATCTACTACATTGATGGCAACCCACATGAGAGAAGACCATTTGACATTTGAAAAATGCATATAGAAACATGCACAAGAGGATGAATCAAATTTCTAGGTAGGAAAACAATCTCAAAGCATTGTAGGGGTCAAAATGATGCCTTAATGGTGATTTGGAAGTTATTGGGGTAGGTGGACAAATGAACCATGTGAAACATGGTACACATCAAAGTTTTGAGGGTCAAGGGTTGGGGATACCTTATACATGAGGAAAGGTATGAGTGGATGAAGGTAAGGAATGAGTGAGAGGGATGCTAGGATGGATAATTCCAAAAGTCTAATAGGGACCAAGGAAATGTTAGACTTGGGAGGGAAGGCCCATGACTAGATGAGGAACTCCAAAAAGATGCATAGAAGGAAACACTAAATTTTAGGGATTGAGGATGAAAAATAAAAGGTAATTGAGTAGAGACAAGGCCATAACTCCAATAAGGAAAGGAAATATATTGCAAAGGTTCAAGAGTCACAACATTGAAGGGATCAAGGTTCAAGGTTCAAGAATATTGAGTACCCAAGAAAGGGTAAGCTTGATACTTTGATGTCAATGGGGATGTGGAAGGATTTGGGGTTTCAAACATTGAGGGGACAAATGAAATATTACCTAGAGAATGGAAAATTTGAAACTTTGGCAAAAGAAAAAGATTAAGGAAAATGGTCAAGGTTTTGGGGTTGGGGTGACAAGGAAATGGTATCCAAGGAATTGAAACTTTGACAATAAAAAAACTAAGAACTTGAAAACAAAACACCCAACATAGACATTTTTTTAGATTTTTACAACTTCCAACACATGATGGAACCCACCTTCTCAAATTGATAATTAATGGTGGGTAAAATAGGACAAGAACAACAAAGGGGAAGGGACTCAAGCACAATTTGGCACTATGGGATTGAGTCCCAATAGTAAGCATGCAATTATGCCATGTGTGTGTTTCAATTGTAATACAACAAATTTATTCATTCATTCATTGACCATTAATGTCTTGGGTGAAAGCTTGGGGTAGTATAATTTACCCTATGAAACCCTTTTGGGAGAAAATATAGAAAAAAATTACTCATTATATTAACTCAATCATTTACAATAATAAGTTATTTCTCATGTGTGCTTAACCCTTGTCCAGATGAAATTATTTATAGGCACATCACTAAAACAAATTTCTTAGTGATCTTACAATACAATTGGTATAAGACATGGGGCCAAAAATACAATTTTAAAAAAAGGGTTCACATTATTTTTGGCAACAACTTCCCTCCTTGATGAAGGAAAGATTAGCAAAGTGAGCCTCTAATGTATTTGTAACATTCACTAGAAAATGCAAAAAACATCGATCAAACTAAAAGTGGAAATCCACTTACAAGAAATAATACTCATAAACTAGTTTATAGGAGAAGCAATGCTAACAAAATATTAAATGCAATATAAATAAAATAGTGGAACAATTAAACTATAATATTCTTACTTATCCTAGGCAACCCTTTTAGGAAAATAATTGGCAAGAATAAAACTCAATGTATTAAATCAACCTTTCACAGTGGAATAAGATATTTCTTGATTGTTATTAACTCTAATCCACATGCAATTATTTCTAGGCATGTCACCATAAAAAACTATTAATTGGTATTACAATCTAAGGCGTATAAAGCATGGGTTAAAAAAAATCTTTGAAAATGAACCCATATTCATTTCATGGTAGCTCCCCTCCATGGTGAAGACAAGATCAATGAAGTGAGACTCGAATTTATTCATAACATTCACTAGACTATGTAAAAAATAACAATCAAATTAAAATTGAAAAGACCCTAAAGAGATGTAATAATGATAAACCAATATAAGAGAAGCAATACTAGTATAACATTAAATGCAATAGAAAGAAAATGATGGCACACTTCTGATAAAATAGCTATTTACCTTAGAAAACCCTTTTAGGAAAATAGTCCAAGCAAAAATAACACTCACTATATTAAAACAATCTTTTAAAATATTATAAAATATTTAGGCTCAAACATAATGCATTTGCGATTATTTATAAACATGTCATTATGAAAAATCAATAGACATTATTATAATACAATTGACCTATAAAGTCACAAGCTTTAAAAACCTTTCAAAAAAGACCTTTTTTTTATTATTTGTCACACCCAAATTATTGACCCCACAAATCCCCATCTCATGCATTGTTTGGGGCCCCACTAATTAGGATGAGTATATATTTTATAAAACTAGCACTTGCACCTAAAGGAGGTTCAAGGGAGACACCGATAGGAAATTGAAAGAAAAATATAAATGAATTGTAAGAATACATAATTGGTTATATAAAAATATAGATGTATGCATTGTATTATATAAGAAAGTACATATTTTTGTTGGATTTGTGTATATTTCTTAAACAATGCAATCCCTTTGAAGAATGTGTATGTGCCTATGAAAAAGGACATAAAATTGAAGTAATAAGAAAAGCAATAATAATAATGAAAAATGCTAAGAAAGACAAATTATTTTGTGATATTATCAACCCAAATGTGGCCATAAGAAAAGCAATAATAATAATGAAAAATGCTAAGAAAGACAAATTATTTTGTGATATTATCAACCCAAATGTGGCCATAATTTTGTGTACATAAAGTTCAATGTAAGCTAAACCTTTAAATTGGAACCCAATCTGATTTTTGCTAGATTTTTATTAACTTATGCATGGACATTGATTATATAATAAATATTTAATTCCTAGGTTAGGAGGAAAACTTCAGAAATGTTAGGATCTTTCAGACATGGTTGGGTTTTCATTCCATTAGGGTTCGAACCCACATGGAAGCCAAATAAGGTAGGTGTTTTTGAGACTTCAATTTTTCAATCTCAAGTGGTTGCATTGAAAAGTGACAAAATTTTGTTTGAACTAAATTATTGAGATAATGAAACTCACAACTTTATACATGTGGATATGGCCCTTATTATCTCACAACTTTATACATGTGGATATGGGCCTTAACTAAAAGAAATAAGTAGAGTTCCTTAGCAAGGGAACTACTAGGTAGGAAGCCCTTAAAACAATAGATCATATCTTTATAAATCCAAAGTGAACTTTGATACATGATCAATTACATATAGAAGGAATAGAATTGCTTGCTTTCAAAAAATATATTGAGAAGATCAATTAATTAAAATTTTAGCTTGTGAATAATTTAATTGATCTATAAGTTGTTATATTGGGTTTTCCCATCCAATGACTGCTGATTTTGAGAATATCAAACCTCAAGTTCACTCCTCAATTCTCTAGGTAACTAAAATTATGTAGGCAAATTGTTTGCGAGGTTCGAAACATTGGCCTTCCCATGTAATCAATTTGTTGCACAAGAACCGGGTACTAACAAAGAGATTGCAGCAATTGCATGCACTCAATTTAAAGCTAACTTTCCTATATTTGATAAGGTTTTCATTTTAAATCCATTTGAGTAATACAGTGGATGCCATTAATTATTGTTCAGGGGAAATGATATCTGATATGAAAAGTGATGTTTTTGGCTTACAAGCTATTCTTGTTCTTTCCTGAATTATACTTTCCAATACTATTATAATGAGTGCTCAAAAAATTATAATAAGTTGAAGAATATTTAAATGCCACAGTAGAAATTTGTTGTGTTAAGAGGGAAAATTGTGTTCCTGTTACAAGTTCTCTTAGGTTCTTCAAAGATTCAGCCTCTGTTAATTGAATGGATTTTAAATATTATGTGTATGTTCTTACCAATGTACTTAGTGATACAGAGTTCTAAAAATCCATTTCTCACCCCTAAACAACTTGATGCACTCTCTAACCTGCTATCTGCCCGCAACATTGCACGTTGCTTTTCATTTCTCATAACAAAGGGTATGTATGTATGCATCAGTGATATTTTAGATTTGAATATGATAAGGTATTTATTGTTCTAGTTACTATATCTTATAATTGCTATGTTTAGGAAAACAAATTAACAAATGATTTCACGGGGAAAACAAGTAAAACTATGAAGTAGGGAAGAAAAACTAACTTCAATTGACTTGTTGATAATACATCAAAAAATTCCATGTAAGTGTAATTTGCAAGACTTAAGTTAAATTCCACTCTTTGCCAGCCGCTTTCTACTACATGGGTAAAGATCGAGAGCTTCTGATCAGGGTATCAACACGCATGAATATGTAATGGAAAGATATTTTTATCAGATATTATGAGCTTACAACTCCATTGTAGAAATATATGCAAAAGAGGAAGACAGATGTGTTGGCAGAATATATTCAAAAGTGGGTCTTTGTTAAAAAAGGCACTAAAAACTTCTGAGCAAATGTTATGGCCATAAGCTGAGTAACAGTGCACATTTCCCACAAGCCTGCAAAAACATGGGAGATTTAGAACAAAGAATGGAACGATGAAATGCTTTACCAAGATTCCAAGTCCAAATGTCACAGAGGTTCTACCTTAGCAGGCATGTTACTATCATTACCAACTCTACTCTGACTTCAAACACTTAAAGAAATATAGGACCAAAAGACAAAATTCCATCCATCACTTACAGTACAATAGCTTGGGCACAAATATCAGGTTCAAAAAAAAGAAATAAAATTCTTCAATCATGTTTAACAATCCAATAAGTCTTAGGGCTCATTAAATTTGTGCACTATACGAAGACGAAATGAGAATCACTGTTAATTACCAAGGTTGAAAGCATCCACGAGGAATGGATCTATGGAGAAATTGGCATCTTCCGCTACTCAGACAAAGGAAAGTATATGACTTCTAAAGTTGTTACTCCCAAATCACTTTGACAGTGAGCAACTACATTGTGGGTAAATGACAAATATGTCAACCAGGGGTCATGGCAATCCTTAGTTTTCTAGTGCAGTGGTTTTGATGTTCCAAAATGAGGATTATATCAATAGGGTAGAAGTTTTATTTGTATCTGTTAAGTATATGCTGTGGTAGGAAACACATTTTTTACAATTACAATCATCAAGAAAAACAACAAAATTTAACAAACCAGCTAACAATTAATTTAGTAGCAAACGTTATCAAAATCAATTACACATAGTTTCTACAATCATAGTACTACAACCTTTATAGAACGCAGCATTCAGCTGACTTTAAGAAATCTTAAGCTTAGTTAGATCGAGCAAGAAATCATTTGCTTAAGATGAAGTAGCCTCACTTATTTACCCACAAAATATGCAGACCAATCCTTAAAGCAGCTTAAGAGTAATCACTATAATAGTAAGAAAGAGGAGCACGTACTTAGATAAATAAACAACAATTATTATTAAGAGGGATCTTTCATCAATTTAACTTTTACAAATCAATAATCATTTTTCAATTTTAGCGAAAAGATAATGAGGGACTACTTATGATGCAATAAATTTAGTAAAATTCCTCTAGTCCACCATTTACATCATATTACACAAGCCAAGTAGTTAAAGATTAAATACTTTGACCAATTGGATCAAAGAAAAAATGAAGTCAATGTCAGCTTTATGCTCTTTCACCACGAATCCTTCTAGCGAGCTGAATGTCTTTAGGCATGATGGTAACTCTCTTGGTGTGAATGGAACACAAGTTGGTATCCTCAAAGAGCCCCACCAGATATGCTTTTGCATGCTAGGACAGTGTGGCTCTGGAATCACAGATCTATCTGCAACAATCAAAACAGGACAACATTAACCAGGATATAGAACTGCCAGCCATAAATGGACCTAAGCAAAACATAATTTCCAAGGATTGAAGCTATAAAATTTAAAATGAAAATCTTGATGTAACATGGAGAAATAAGGAAAAGTAGCAGGAGGATGGATGCGTACCTTAAAATCCTATGCAATTTCTCAAACAAGTCTCTAAAAAGGCAATTTCTAGATCAGAAGCTCAGTACTCTTCTGGTACTTATGAATCTCACTAATATACAACAAAACCATGAAGTTAGATTTGGCGATGATTCAACGAAGCAAATCTTAAAATTAGAAGTCATACCATGTCAAGCAACTTAGGGTTTAGAAAAATAAACAAAATGAAACTCCCCATACAGATCATAAATTCAAACCCTTAAACATTAAGAGAGCTTTCAAACCCCAAAATTAAAGCCAGAGATAAATTAAACAATCATACCACAGAGCAACAGTTCCAGAACCATATCTGTGTGGCTTTTTCACTTCCCCCTATTGTGGGGGTAGATTTATGAGTGGCCTACAACAGGAAACAAACAATAACCTAAATTAAAAACCCTAACACCACACAACATACGTATGCACGATTGAACCGGGGAATCTAAGAAAGTAACCTTGGTGGTGAGTTGCTTCCTAGGAGCTTTCCCCCCTGTAGACTTACAGGTTGTCTGCTTCGTATGGGCCATCTTTCTTCCTTAAAATAGATCTGCAATCGCCAAATTAAAAAAAGGTTAAGCCATCGCCACGTCTCGCAAACAATATACATATTGAGCAGAAAATATAAAAGAAAACTTGCAATGCTATACAAATGACATGAAAAAAGTGCAGTACCGTCTGAAGGTCGCTCACTCAACTCAAACTTATAGAATTGTCTACAGCATAGTCTATTTATAAGCAGAGGCAGTGATGAAGGGTGGTTGATCTTCCTGACATAGAAGATATCTCCTAGATTTAGTCTTAATATTAGACTAAGAAATTAAATTACACAGTGGAGTGTTTGGACGGTGGAATGTTTGGAGCAAGTTTGCATTCAATGAGGGCATGATGATAAGCAAAAACAACCTCAAGGAAAGTCCTTCCGCAATGATGACCATATATATTTCTTAATATGTCCACTACCTTGGCTCTACGTCCTCCATGGTCATCTCCAAAAGCAACCTCAAGGCTTCCTTAGACTGTTCATTCTATGAATAGCCTACAATCATACCTCAGACAGAGGTGATCAGGTAGTTGACCATTCTATGCTGGCTTCAAGAGGGCTATAGACAGAGGAGATCAAGTGGTTTTCCGGGTCATAAAATGGTTTAAAGGGCGTTTGAGATAGGTTTGTCGATGGCTTGTGGACTGGCAAGTCCACAATAAAAGCCTATCGCTAAAATGTAAGACATACAAAATATAAAACACATATATTTTTAAAGGTTTTAACCACACCTAACATAAATATCTAGGATAATTAAATAAATGTAATCAATCAAGAAACATTATCATTGATATCAAAGCTATGATAAATAATTAAAATGAAAATTTATAAATTAAATGAGCAAATATTTGTACTTAGCTCTAAGATTGATTATGAATATTTTGGTTTTAACTCTATGTTGAATCAATCCACTATTTATCTCTAAGATCAATTATGAATATCTTGGAACTAACTATATAATAGATCAATTCACCATTGTCAAAAACTAATTTCCTCTAGCTGATATGCTTCTTGGAATCTATGTTATCTTAGAAACTTGTGCAAATCTATCCTATGCCTTGTGAGGTCAATCTTAAAAATTATGAACCTAATTTGATGCACAAAAATGACTTGAGCCATTCCAAATTTCTATGAAAGAAAGTGGCCTAAGAATTGATTTACCTTCACTTTCTAGATATTTGAGTATATTAAAGTAGTGTATAGAAACACCTTTGACAATTTTCCTAACTCAATACACGATGAAGTTTCAATTCCTTTACTTCTTTTTAGAAATGAAGTGTGATCTAATTATCCTCTTCTTTCGTCATGATCATTCCTTATTCATTCATCCCTTCCCTTGTATTTAAGTGCACAATGATTACCTTTAAACACCACGACATAACACCATGTTACACGAAACATGTGTTAGATCAACTCATAATAACTAGTAAAAAAGAGGTGGAAAAGTTAGAATTTGAAGTTGGTGATGGATTGTGGCATTGGTTTCATGCTTTGGGGAATTGACCCAAGTCACTCCCACATCTTGTAGAAATTATCTAAAGGGAAGGTAGGGAATGAATGCATGGAAATTTGTGAAAAATAAATGGATTAAGGATGTATAGGGACTAGGTATGACCAAATTCGAACACATGATTATGTCACTTATCAATATGTTAATACATCAAGATTCTCACATCAAGTAGGCACAAGAATAAATGGGAACTAGAATGGCTATGCTAATTTCACCATTACATTTTTCCCTACTTCAATGTGTGTATGAATCTAACATGAGCAAGAATTTCAAAGTATATGGACATTTTCAACCAATAGAAAAATTAAATATTTTGAAATTCATAAAAGGATACATGTCCTTTAGAAGGGATAACATTGTTCCTCTTGTGCTAATTCATAAATAGGGTGTATATTCCACACTCTACCCCTTTAGCAACATATTTAATTCGATGCCAACAACTCAAATGAAATAAAAATAGTATTTAATCCCATATACGAATCTCTTCAATGAATATTATTCACTTAACAAATATATTAAATAAAAATTCTAGAAAATAAACATGTATAAATCTTGAAAAAAAAAAAATCTATAGAAACTACATACGAGTAAAAAAAACTCCAATCTAGGAAGAAAATACTCATCATTCAATTTTGAAGAAAAGAAGTACAAATGTTATACAATGACCAAACTAGTCTCAAAAAGTTCCACATGCATTAATAGAGCACACTAATACCTCAACCACAACTTCCTTATTCTATTAGACTTGTGTACACATGTTATGTCTTTGAAATATGGCTCAACACACCATCAATGTATGTTTAATCCTTTTCTAGACATGGTCATAGGATTTAAAACATCGTTCAACCTCCCAATTGTTAATTAGAAGCTAGAAAATTAAATGCCAAAATCCAAAAATCCTCAATTTTGGAATACCAAAAGTCACTCTTTGGGGTGTTTTCAATTATTCATGGTGATTTTTTGTTTATGATAGTGGTGTTAAGATTTGGATAATTGTAAGTTCATTATTTTTCACCTATAGTGATTAGAAACCTTCCACAAGCTTCTAAAATACTTAAAAATTATTTAAATAGATACAAATCATGCAAAAGAACTTTGGAAACATACTATGTGAATCCATCATCAACTATTGTGTGCTTTGTCAACCACTATAGTAACCTTCCTAGAGCCATATCTTTTGTATACAAACTTGAAATGTGATACCATTTTTTGTGTTTGCATAGAATTTTGAGAGGAACAAGAATATGCAAAAGTGTCACATCCCATTTTTAATCAACTACTTTAAACATATTTTAATGATTAAACATTTATTCCAGGTGAGAAAAAAAGTTAAAATGGAATATTGCATTGTGTTACATGGTATTATGACAATGTGTATTACATTATCTCTACAAAATATTGACTTATTTGATTTAATATTATGGTATTAATGACACTAACTACCATTGTATTGTTTGAGGTGGATGCATGATAGAATTTTTCTCCTCTAATATATTAAGGGAGAGTATCATTTGGGAGAACATGGTAGATACCAACAATGTGACAGATGAGCCATAGCCCAATAACCCACACACTTGCATGTGGTTGCAATCTAATTGTATGTTGATGCATTTTAGGCATGTGTGGGTCTATTTGCATATCAACACAAGTTTGTGTCTGAAACTTTCAATGCCTTCATATGGTTGCATAAAATCTCAATTTCATGAGACCTTTATATTTGTTTGTTTTAGTGTGGGGTTGTGTTTCATTTGGTATTTAAGTTATTTATTTAAAAAGAATTATTGAGTTGTAGTTTTATTAACATCAACAAGATAGCCATTCATATACTTTGTAAAATTGAACCAACTCAAGGTAAAACATATCAGATGATTAGTGAATAATGGTTAACTTATATATACCTTGTATTAATGATCATGTTGTATATTGAAGGCAAGCAAGACCATCTCAGGGTAGGGTATAATTAGAACTCGATATTTAATCTATATATGTAGAACTATACTTATGATCATCTATCTAATATAACAAAAATTAGTAGGGCCAAATCAAGGGTAGGGTATATTGAGATTTTAGTAACTAAAGGATAATTTGTATTTTAGTTTATACTTGAATTTCATTGGTTAATTAGTCATTAGGAAGATTCAAGTAATAGATAGTAGTTTTGTGAATAGATAATCCACATTTATGAGATTGATAATTGAATGCTTTGGCCAAAGTGATGTTATAACTATATTCATCATCAACTCACTAGACCATAGTGTTCATGTTATTTAGATATCATGTTAGCTAGAGGGGATCAGGAGATTTCATGATAGACTGCATGTGATGGGTGTGCACATTTTCATATGTGTACTTGGTTCTTGAATGTGATTCTACTACAAAAATCCCTATCTATCACCCTCATTGAAGGTTTAGTTTGCTTCCAGTGGGAAGATGAGAGGGGGGCCACTTGGTTTGAGGTTGGAGGTAATTTCTTGAATGATTTTCTCCATCCTATCATTGGACGACCATGATTGCTTACACTTAGACAAGATGGCTATGGTTGATGGTCTACCTAATTGTTATGTAAAGTCCAAATATGTAAATTGATATATTTGATGAATTGGTAGGATAGTAGTCCTAATATGAATTTTTATCTTATTAATCATTTGTCTATATACTTGTATCATGGTGATTCATAAAATGATGTAATGGCATCTTTAATTTGAAATCATAGATTTATGTAGTGGTGGTATATTTTATATGAAATGAGAATCTATATGTTCATCAAATTATAGCTTGAAAGAGGAATTCAAAAAAATTATGGCATGTCTATGTCATTTACTTTCAAACTACTCATTAAATTATTGTTATCTAGGGTGGCTTGTTACAAAAATTATTCCACCTTTGACCTAGTTTGACTACTATTTTATCCCTACAATAGTACTTCATAGTCATGACATGACTCAAATGGTCCAAATAGGTTACTAACTTGAAGACCTTTCTAATTTGAATCAACTCATTGAATTTAGATCATCTACTCTCCTTAGAATGAGTGTTCCATCAAATCTTGTGATACACACAAAAAAAAAATTGATTAGTAGCCACCACATGGTCAAAATAAGCATAAACTACAAGTTAATTTAACTTCCTATGAAAAATGAGAAAAGAAGAAAAGGGATAAGAATTTTTTTAATGTGGTATGAAACTCTACATGATGCAAAAATGCAACAAGGGGTTGCATTATGTAGAAATGTGATCAAGGTCCACATGATGCAACCATGGAAAAAAAATTCATGCGATATGGCAACACGGTAAGGATCCACATGCCACTACCAAGAGATAAAACTCCACATGATGTGGCAATACAATAAAAATCTAGATGGTGTGGAAATGATATAAAAATCCTCATGATGTGGTAATGTAATATAAATCTATGAAATATGATTGAGCTCCAATTGATTCAAGTGTGTCTTTGCAAAATGATATAAATCCATCTAAATATAATGATGAGTATTTGTCTAGCACAAGATGTTATCTAAAATATCAACCATAAAAAGTGTTGGTGATGATATATGACACAAATTTAACTAGGTGCATTTGACAAATGAAGGAATTAGAGGAGAGGTAAGAAAGATAACATCATAAAAATGTATATAAAGTATGCAATAACTATCATGAATAAGCATCACGTGGCAAGAAAATAGTGAATATTAAATAATAATCATGTAAGAATATAAAATTAAGGGGTTCTAATATGTCCCAATGTTTCTCGCAATGATGAGGCAACTATCATGTCATGTAATAAATTATGTAGGTACAAAATAACATGCAGTGTATGGGATAAGCATTGGATAATGGCACGTGTAAGAACAATGATAGATTGGATGTGATTGTAAAAGTAAATAGAGTAGCATTGAATCACCTAGAATAAAATACATAACAATTGAGACTATAACAAGATGAAGTAAGAAAATAGATAAAGGAATCCTCAAAAAACTCTCAATACAAAAAAATCCACTACTAAGGCTTAGGTGAAGTTGTAATCAATTAATGTCAAAAAATTAGTAGATAAAAATAGATGGTAATGGTATTTAGGACCTATAATTTTTTTCAATATCAAGATCAATGGCCAAATAGTACAATAATAATCAATTTCATCTCAATATGTGAAGTGTTACTTGCTCATAGATATGTGTATCATAAATGTTGTCTTGGTATAATAATCATGATAGTTAATTCATAAGAACAAAATTCCTTAGAGAGTATGATCATGTCACATTTCAGTCAAAAATATGTGTCATCCTAGGTAGGGACATCAAGTTTCAAGGATGGAGATTTTTAGGGTAAGTAGTGTTGTAGTGTAGGAATAACCTCAACCAAACATGGATAATAATGGCCCTAGAGAGTTACAAAAGAAAAATATATATTTCTTTGGAATTTAAGGTTTGATGCTCTTACATGGAAAATAAACCTATAAGTACACTATTCCTAGTAATTGAAAGTGTTAGAGATGCATATCCAAGCAAGGAAAATGGAGCACGTGTTGAAAAAATAATACAAAGAAAACCAAACGATAGTCAACACCAATAGAAAGAATCCACAAGACCTATAGTCAAATAAAATACAACAAATTCTAATATTTTTCAATGATGAAACCACAAATGTTCCAATAAATAGAGAGTCATTATAGTCAAGTACTCAAAACCCTAATGATAAGAAGTGCACTGGGTTTTACCCAAAATTTTCAAACAAAAAAGACCTTATTACAACTAATTTTCTCATACTCTAGAATCAAATTCACAATAATGTACTCAAAATTTGAAAACTACACACTCATAGAATTTTATTTCTAGGCTTACCCAAAATGCTAAAACACATTTACAATTCACAACGAAGAATCCAATATAGCCAAGAAATATCATGCAATAAAACTAATATAATATCTCCTTATTTGGTGTTCATTAGCAAATGAGTACATTCAAGATTATTCAAATTTTCTTGAATTTATCTTTAGCTTCCTTCTTCCATAGTAGTCAACAAGCTAAGCAACTTTTTCAAGATAAAACCCCTATAGGGGAGAGGGGCCCATAGTGGAGCACCCTAACTTCGCGTTCCTCAAAATCTTATGTGAAAATTTCAAATCACTCCCAATTTTGTATAGCAGTTTATTTGGAAACTTGTGTGCTTCTATATTTTGTTTTAGGGTCACTCATCAAATATGATGCCACATCAACATGCTTTTTGTTGAGGTATCCAAAAAGGGCCAAAAAAAAAGTGAGACCGATAGTGGTGCACTAAGTCATGTTTTATTGGTGCAGTGATGTGGCATCACATGATTTGTCAATTTGTGTATTTTATGGATAAAAAGTGTTTTGAAATTGGATATTAAGGTGCTCCACTATGGGGCCCACTAAGGACTACTTCTATCCCCACTATTAGATCTCGCTCCACTATGGGCCCCTCTCCCCTATTCATGAGAAACAAAATAATATCCTTGATTAGTATCCAAAATTCCACACTTGTACAACCTACTCCATAAGAAAATATTTAAAACACCCTAGATTATTCATAGAAGTCCCCTTCTAAGACTATTCATTTACTTCTTTTTGAATCCCTAAATAATTTACATCATTTTCTCTTCATCTTTTCTTCCATGACATTCCACAAAAAAAAATAGCAAAATCCAACAACTGCTTAGGAATAAAGGCCATTAAACATAATGTTCTACTATCCTCCACATAGCTATAAAAAAATTTTAAAAATAAGATAAAAATGACAAGCCAAAAACCCTAACATCAAATGATCAAGGCTTCCAAAAAAAAATGCAATGCATTCAATACCCAAGCTCTCATTCAATGCTTATTGGAAATACATGCCAACACATTCCATAAACCTCAAGCCAAATAAATTTGGATAAATTCAAAAATTAAACCTTCGTGCTAAGGTTTAAGTAAAAAAAATTAGTACAATAAAACCATGGTCTATGGACTCAATTAAACCTTAGAATAAGGTCACCAAGAAATACAATAGTAACATGAAATTAGAAACTAAGCCATTTTGACTAAACCAAGGACCAAAAGTGAGAAAAAAAAGGCATAAATACCTTAAACAATAAAACATGGGATATGACCAAGAGCTTAAAGTGTGTCCAACTAATCAAAGGATCAACACAACAATAATAGATGTGTTATATAACCTATAAATCCATGACTACACAAATTTGGGTTAGGTTATCTACAAAACCCATCTTCTTGTACCACTATCGTAAACTAAGTATCCAAGCCATGAACTTACATCATGACAACATTGAAACGTATTAGTATTATCCACACATTAAATAAAAATTAAATTTATCATATAGAAACTCATATAATAATCCATGTCATAAATTAAAATATTGTCAATAGAATACAATACTTGTCAACTCAACCCAAACTAACTCCACAATCAACCTACCATGTCAATCTTGAGTAACATGTAAATTCTAATAAAAAAAATTGATTATAAAAACTATAATGTTATTGCATAGAAAGTCTTAAAATGGGATTATGATATACTTCCCCACATAACAAAATACTAGCCCAGTATTTCACCAACTAAGAGCATGCCTCACATAGTTAACCTTTTCCACATTAAGAGCACTTAATAGTACTTTATCTAGTGTATAAAATGTTATCATGCTTACCATAGCTAATCTCATAGTGACAATATATGTAGCATTTTTACGCATATCACATCATAGCTAGATGCATACAACATACTTGTGCATAAATGAATAAGAAACTAGGATAGCATTCATATCATAAAGTCTTTAAGAACCTCTTATCAAGGTTTAGAATTTGATCAACTCCTAAATAAAAGTGATAAGTTATTAATCCAAGATTTTGAAACACAAACTATGATTCAAAATCCATTAACATAAATTATTTTTATTGCTCTTGTTGATCTTGAAAATGAAAATAAGGTTCACGATTTTGGTACTTCAATATTTTTAAAAAATTCCACATCATAGCATATGAAAAGGGAATATCACCATGGTTAAGAGAGGAGAGAAAATATTCTCATGCTTCACCTAACTATCCATGCTAGTGCTATTTCTAGCCTAATATATGAAATGGTTTGTACTAGATTGAATAGTGATTTAACAGTTTGAGTTCTTAGTAGGTTTATGTCTAATCTTGGTAGAGAGCATCAGACTTGTGTTAAGAGAGTATTCAAACATTTACATGGAACTTATAATTATTTATTATATCATCATGGTTTTGATGATGTAAGTAATATATTAAACATATAAGAATTTTTTATGTAGATTGAGTAGTGTATACACCTAAAATCGGTCAAGACATTTAATTAATTAAATACTAGTTATTTAATTAATATTTCATCTACGTATAAATAAATTCTCAATTTATTTATATAGTTCATATCTTCTAATTCTCCAAATCTAAAATCGCATTCCTCTAATTTAATTAAATAAACAAATTTCTAAAGTTTGTTTTGTTTAATTAATTCTCATTAATCCCAGATTTGGAATTCAAGCACATGTCTACAATTTTTCATGCCACCTCACCAAGGTCACATGAAATTAAATAATTCTATTTTTTTCAAACACATGGCTTATTCCTCGCACACTTCTTCAACAAACTTTCAAACACATGGTGTTTTTCTCACACACTTTATTCCTCCATCCATTTGGCATGTTGTCTTTGGTCAAGGGATTCCTTCATCCATTTGGCATGTTGTCTTTGGTCAAGGGAACATTCTTCTTGATTCTCTCCATCTCCACCGTTCATCCCTCTTGTTTGAATCTAGATCGTCGATCACTACCACATCACAAAATGCTTGGAAAAGCCTATAAATACAACCCTTTGCATAGTATTTTGCATCCCACATTTGAGTAGAGTTATCATGTAGGAATTATCTTTGGAGCATTGGAGCATTTGGAGTCTTATAGCTAGCATTGTATATCATTTAGCAAGTGTACATTGTAGCATCATGTTAACTTACAATCATGCTTTGCTTTATAGTTGCATTTTAAATCATGCTTTGCATTATAGTTGCATTTTAAATCATCATATCAATGGCCATTTAAGCATATGCAAAATCATTTTAGCCTCTTATCACATCATTAGCATCATAAATTAGCATCATTATTCATTTTGTTAATATCTCCATTATCATATTATCATTTTTATCATATAATTTCATGTAGGAACTTAGATTTCTTGCATTTAAAACATCTTGTTTCTTAAGTTGTCATTTTAACAACCATAGTGCATATACAAAATCTGAGAGCCAATATGGTTTAATAAATCCTTGAGAATAGAGAACAATGGAACATTTTTAGGAATTTAATCTTGTTTCAATTTGATTTAGTTTTATTGATTAAATCTCTAATGTAATACGTCTCATTGGTGTTTGTGTTGATTTACTAACAATTCCCACATTTCACACACACATAAAATGGCACCCACCGTGGGGCACAACCCCATTTCTAACATTTTTTTGGAAAAGTTCTTGTGAACAGGTTGGATGTGATGTTTTAGAGTGACCGTGAGTTCTTTCGGCGCATACAACAAATATTTTGGCACATACAACTTCTGTTTCAACGCATCTGACCAATCTTTCAGCACATCTGGGCTTTGTTATGGCGCATACAATAGTTCTTTTGGCGCATCCAACAAATATTCTAGCGCATACATGGAGTATTTTAACGCATTCGGTCTTTCTTTCAGCGCATTTAGTATCTGTCTTAGCACATTGGGGTGTTCTTTTAGCGCATTGAGTAGTTTTTATAGCGCATTGGGTTGTTCTTTTACCGCATTGAGTAGTTTTTATAGCGCATTAGGTAGTTCTTTTAGCCCATTGACATTTTAGTGCATGCGATGACTATTTTGGCGCATCTATTTAAATTTGCTAAGTCCGAGAACTAATTGCTATTTTATGCTTGCAGGTACTTTTATACGCCGGTCAAAGATAAATTTATCAAACTACTGATGATTTATGCAAGGGCTGGAGTTATTTAAATGCTTTATTTTGCTTAAGATAGGCATCTAGCTTAATTAGAAGGATAAAAAACACCATGTCTTTTGTGCTTGATGAATGGTAGGCATATGCTCTCCCCTTAACTGGGTGACCAAAAAGCCAGACCCATTCGTTTTTATTGTTTTATCCTTAGAGGGTTTACCTTGTGGGAAAAAATAATTACCCAAGGGAACAACCCAACCAGTAACACGCTAAAGCCAAGCAACTTCCAACTAGGATATAAATTTGGGTGCTTGGGGAAAGTTCAAGTATCATGAGGATTGTTCCAACAAGAAGGGAAACAATGGTCTCTTGCCATATGGATGATCCCCCACGAACGGAATGCCTATACTAGAACCTTTTGTTGTAGCAAGGCCAAAACCCTTATTCTATGTATTGGCACAGAAGGTCTAACCTTTGAAGTCATCCCATGTTTTTGCAACTTTTAGTAGAGATGAGAAATATGTCATGGGAGATTCATGGGTATTGATGTTTGGCTGCTCCGTAGAAGTGAGTGTCATAGAGGGGAGCCAGTGGGGTCAAGCATCTAATCATCCACTAAAAGTAGGTGCAGCTAGAGTAAAATCCAAGTGGGAATCCAATAAATATTGTCCTGCACAACCTTAAGTTGTACATGCTTGATGTGTTTTACCAATGTGTGTTTAAACAAATTTCAAACAAAAACATCACATATTGAAAGTGAAAACCTTGATTCAAAAAACTATCCTTTGAAACAACCAAGTAACTAACTGGAAAATCATAAAATCAAACAAACTTGCAAGAAATTGAGACATCTTTCCAGTTTAGTGCATCCGACTATTGTTATAGTGCATATATGCAATCTTTTAGTGCATCTGACTACTGTTATAACACATCCATGCAATATTCTAGCGCATTCATCCTCTTTTCCAGTGCATTCCTTCAATATTATAGTGCACCTGTGTATTTTTCCAGTGCATTTACCCTTTGTTATAGTGCATCTGTGCAATTTTTTCGTGCATTGAACCTTTGTTTTAGCGCATTCAAAAAATATTATAGTGCATCCATCCTCTATTCTAGCACATCTATCCAATATTTTAGCACATCTGAGCTCTTTTTTAGTGCATCCATTAAATGCAAAACCCAAGAGTTAAACTTATCCCCTGTTTCACAATTTGAACCAAAATTCAAAATCTTCTTCAGTTCGGAATCATTCCTTAGGTACCATAGAGTCTAAACTTGTCAAAATTGACCTCTACAAGTGGAATTCTCCAACCTAAACCAAGATCTAACATTTCAAAGGGCCAAAATTATCACACCTTTGATTATTAAGCCTAGTTTCATCATCAAGATTTGTCATCCTTTCATCACAAAACAAAGCTATATAGTCAAATCAAACTTAGTCTCATTAGAATTTGTCAATCTATTTGACTTAGTTGTTATCCTTGGCACTCTTGCAAACAAAGATCAAAGTTTAGTGAAAACTATAACACTTGTATGCCCATTCAAGCAAGGTTACAAAAGCGGAAATGCAAGGAAAAATAATTGGAAACCCAAAACATCGAAATTCAAAGCATCGAAACTCCAAACATCGAGACTCAAAACACTGAAACTCAAAATAGTGAAACACAAAGCACCATGGTTGAAGCTGAAGAAAATCTTTTCCATGGAATCCACAACAATGAAGGGGAAGAAATAACCGAGGAAAATATCCAACATGTTGAACAAGATCCGAATTTCCACAAGTGCTTAGAAAATATTTTTGAAAGAAATGGGGAAAAGTGCCTCCTTATGCTAGATAAACAAGGTGTCAAATTACCCAATGACTTTGATGTGAATCAATTGAAAGTACCCCCAAAAAATCCTAAAAAAGAAACTGAACAAGTGGTTGCTCTAACTCACCAAATGAAGAACCTTCAACAAAAAATTCTTGATATGCAAAGGGGAACCTCAAAACAATACTTGATCCAAGACATTTATCCATATCTCTTTGATCAAAGTATTCACATGATTCCCTTTCCCAAACATTGTGAATTCCCAAAGTATGATAAATACAATGGCAAAACCGATCCAATAGACCATGTGAGGGAATTTAGAACCATGAGTCTTGAATTTTCATATGAAGAAACGTACTTAATGAGATTATTTCCATGAAGCCTAGGTGGACAATGTCTTGAATGGTTCTCCAAACTCACACCACCAATCAACACCTTTGAAGAATTGCTTAACAAGTTCATCACCCAATATTCTTATAACATTCAACATGACATCACAATGAGGGACCTTTGTAACTTAAAATAGAGAAAGGGTGAATCGTTCATTGTGTTCTTGCAAAAATGGATAAGGTTATTTGCACGATATTCTCGTCTTGTACCTGAAAAGGAAAAGACATAATTTTTTATCGACAACCTCAATGACGATATGAGTTATAGATTGGAATTACAATGTCCACCTACCTTCAAAATATTTATTGAAAATGAAATAAAAATTGAAGAGGCTTTGATCAAGAGAGGAGTCATCAAAATTTACAATGAAAACAACTCATCAAACTCCCTCAACAATTACAATAGCGGTGACAAACCAGAGTTTTGGCTACAAAACAAGAATGGGGGTAACAATGATGTAGTTGAAAACCAAAATGCAAAACATGTATTCAACTTAACTGCAGCTACCACCAAAACTAATCAGAACAACAACCCACCCAACAACTAAAACAACAACCAAAATGTCAACCAAAGCAACAATCAAGGTAATGTCAAATCTAGAATACCATCCTATCGAACATCCTCAAATCGAAGGAGGTTCACCCCTTTGGGAAAATCATTAGAATCAGCATTAAAGGAACTTCTTGAAGCTAAAGTCATAACATTACCAGAGGCAAGAAATTGGGAACCACAAGTTAAGCCTCCATGGTGGAATAATGCTCATTTCTATGACTTTCATCTCAACAAAGGACATAAAACCAATGACTGCATGCAATTGAAGCACTTGATACAAGACTTAATTGACAACAAGACAATATTTGTAGGACTCCAAACAAACAATTATCATGGGGCGTTCAAGAACCTTCTACCCAACTATGAAAAAGGGGAATCTTCTTCTTCAAATACCAAAGGAAAAAACATAAACTATGTCTATGATTCTACCATTCATTACATTGAGGTGGTTGATAATTCAACCAAGGACATCAAAATCAAGAAACAAAGAAACGTTGCTATAATTGAAAGTCAACATCACGATATCGACACTACCTCACATCAAATCAATGATCTTGTGCCCATAAATTTGATCACCAACATCATTGCAGATGATAATCAAATCAATGTTATCAAAATCAGAGAAGGACAAAACAATTCACTGATCAATGCAATCACATGAGGACAAGCCAAGGTAACATTGAAAGGAGCTACCCCTTCCATGTCCAAAGCAACTACTGTTATCCCTGCAACCCAATATAACATAGTTGATCAGTTACAGAAAATACCTGCCCAAATATCCATATTAGAACTTCTCAATATTTCACCTACTCACAAGGAAATCTTGGAACAAGCTATAGTCGCCACCATGATACCAAACAATCTAGAGGTTTTCCAATTTTAGACTATGGTGGGACATTTGACTGTGTCGCACTGCCTATCATTTTTTGAACATGATGATGTATCTATCACCCATCCGCACAACGTTGCCCTCCACATTGAGGTCTTAATCCACAAACACCATGTTAAACATGTTCTAATAGATGGAGGAGTTGGCCTGAATATTTGTACTTTGAAACTTGTTCGTGCACTAGGCTATTCAAAAAATGCTATTGATCCTAGAAGAAAAATCACAATAAAAGCATATGATGATGAGGAGAGATCTTCACAAGGGTTGATAGTGCTACCTATACAAGTGGGACCAGTTGTTAGAGATATAGTATTCCAAGTGTTAGACAAAGAGTTAACATACAACATACTCTTGGGAAGACCTTGGATTCATGACATGCAAGCAGTGCCATCCACATATCACCAGTGTTTGAAGTTCCCTTTCAATGGGAAAGAAATCACTATTGCAGCTGACTCAAACAACCCCCAATATTGTAACACCCTCAAGACTACCCAAGATGCTTTTGTACCACACAACATGGAAGCTCCAACTCACGGTTCATCAAATGATGGGAAACAATTAAATGCCTTGTCAAAGTGGGTTGAGAAAAAGGACCAATCAAAGGATAAGGGTATCGATGATTCCACTCCCTTAAGTAAAGAAATTACATCAAATTCTTCATCAAACTAGCCTGGGATAAAGGATCAATCAAGAGAAAAAGGTATAGGTAATCCTACTCCACAAGATCAGGAAATTCAACTCGAGTCCTTATCGAAACAAGTTTCCAAGATCCAATTAAAAGACAAAGGCAGGGGGGAATACTCATTTGAGCAATCCCTATGTTTATCACAACTTTCATCTTCTCCTAAGTCATATGGGCAGTCATCAGCATCAAGGCAACAATCATCACAACCAACCACACTCTTTGATGGCACCTTTGTAAGAGCAGGCACATTAGTGGATGAGTCAGATGACAAAGAGGATTTAAACTGGTTATACAAAGACGAAGAAGCATCACAAGCATCCACCTCAAATATACAAATAGAGCAGTATGGCAAAGGAAAGATAATCTTGGAAAAGATGGGATACAAGGGAAAAGGTCCTATCAGTAAAAGGAAAGAAGGCATCATAGAATCAATACAACCTATCACAATGCAAGCCAAGGATAAAATAGGACTAGGGTATAGAGAAGAATCAAGAGAAGAAACTAGAGAGCAAGTTGTTGAAAGAATCCTACAACTACAAGCTAGTGATGATCATGAAATTGATTCAAATGAATATGAGTGGGATTTGCTATCCGAAGAGTCTTGTCATGACAAGGACATCGATGTGGTACAAAAGTATACACCCATATGTGAGGAGGGTCAAAATTCAAGTTACAGACCACTTGAAATAGGATCAAAACATATTAATGACTCTAGTGAAGACGATCAAACTCAGAGCGAAACAGATAATTCGAAGGAGAGTTATCTTATAGGCATTGAATTCGCTATTGTAAAATCCGAAGACATCACCATCAAGACCATCACGGCCTCTGACTTTAGCCAATCCAATGATTCCTTACCCCTAGTACACCCCGAACTCATAGATTGAGACCAAACTAAGTCATTTGATATGCCCATCTTTTCAAATGATGAGGCCATTGTCAACTTCCTCTGTTCCACCAATCCTGAAATAGATTCCACCATTGAACATCATAATGAAGCCTCCGATCAGGAGAGTTTCAAATCTTCCAACTGTAAAATGAATAATATAGGGAATAGATCTTATGGTGAAAACCATTCAATGGCAGTATCAGATCTAGAAAAAGTAAAAATAAAGAGCGTATCCAACGGCGAAAACCTCTCTGAAGCACTGAAGGATGGAAGATTTGACACACTCGCCGAACACTTTCAGGAACAATTTAAAGTGTTGGTTGAGCCCACACAGTCTATCAATATCGGCAATGAAGAAACAATAGAGACTGTCCATCTAGCAGAATCCTTGACAGATCAAGAAAAAATGAACTTCATCAAATTCTTCACAAAAAGACAAATCAATTTTGCTTGGTCATATGCCAACATGCTAGGGATTGATCTATAACTCATCATGTACCACTTATCACTACCAACAGGAGTAAAACCGGTCAAGCAAAAGTTAAGGAAAATGCATCCGCATATTGCCATATTGGTAAAAGCAAAAATGAAGAATTTATTGGATGCAGGATTCATTAGACTAATCGACTATGCCGAATGGATATCAAATATTGTGCCTATTTCAAAACCAGACAAAATCATCAGGATCTACACAGATTTTAGAGATCTCAACAAGGCTTGCCCGAAAGATGACTTTACCCTACCCAACATTGACATCATTGTGGACCTAATAGCAGGACATGGCATGTTGTCACTCATGGATGGTTTTTCCAACTATAATCAAATCAAGATAGCTCTAGAGGATCAAGACAAGACAACCTTCACATATATGTGGGGAACATTTTGTTGGAATGTCATGCCATTCGGGTTAAAGAATGCAAGAGCCACTTATCAGTGCGCCATGACAACAATCTTTCATGATATGATGCACACCTTCATGGAAGACTATGTGGATGATTTGTTAGCCAAATCATACACTAGAGAAGGACACCTAGAGATCTTAGATAAAATCTTCACCAGACTAGAAAAGTTCAATGTATGATTGAACCCAAAGAAATGTGTGTTTGGGGTGACTTCATCCAAACTCTTGGGATATATAGTTTTAGAAAATGGCATTGAGGTAGATCCTGCAAAGGTCAAAGCCATCATGGAGATTCCGCCACCCAAGAACATCAGTCAACTACGATCTCTGCAAGGGAGATTCCAATCAATCTGAAGATTTATCTCACAACTAGCAGACAAGACCAGTCCTTTCACTCACTTGCTACACAAGAATGTATCTTTTTGATGGGATGAGAAATGTGAAGAGACCTTCAACCAATTAAAATAATATCTGATGAGTCCACTTGTCTTAATACCACCAGCGGAAGGAAAGCCACTTTTATTAAACATAGCAACAACAAATATATCATTGGGAGCCTTGTTAGTGCAAGAGGATTCAACAGGAAAAGAAAGGGAAAATTATTATATCAGCAGAACCTTAAATGGCTATGACATCAATTACACCTTCATTGAAAAGGCTTGTTTGGCAGTAGTGTTCGCCACCCAACAATTACGACACTACATGCTCACTCATACCATCAAGTTAATAGCCAAGATAGATCCACTAAAATACCTTCTTAGCAAAGATAATCTAATTGGAAGACTAGCCAAGTGGGTCATGATGTTGAGTGAATTTGGCATCCAATATGTCGATACGAAGGAAATCAAAGGACAAGCAATCACAGACCAGTTAGTTGAGGCACCATTGCAAGACAATCATCCAATGAACATTGAGTTTCCAGATGTTGATGTCCTAACAGTGTCAACACAACAATGGGTCTTGTACTTTGATGGCTCTTATACACAACATGGGTCAGGTGCCAGAATCTTGTTTATCTCGCCACAAGGACATACCATTCCCAAATCCTACAAACTGATGTTCCCTTTCACCAACAACATAGCCGAGTATGAAGCATTGATCATTGGGATCAAAGTAGCAGTCGAGTGGAAGATCACAGAGTTACATGTCTATGGAGATTCACAACTGGTCATTAATCAAGTAAACGATGATTATCAAACAAAGGATGACAAGTTGATGCCTTATAAAAGAATGGTTAACGACTTCAAAAAGTACTTTATGGAAATAATATTTGAGTAGATTCCTAGAGGTGACAACAAAGCTGTTGATGCCATGGAAACCATTGCTTCTCTCTTACAGATTCCTCAGAAACAAGCCCGTTACGAGTTCATGGTGGAACAACTATTCAATCCCTCCTATGACAACCCGAAATCCTAAGTCATCTACCATCTAGTCGAGGCTGACGCTTCCATCTATGGGAAAATCTATACTTACCTGAAACACAATACCCTCCCACCCAACCTATCTCGAAATAAAAAATGAAACTTCATTCATCAAGTTGTCCGACATAGCCTTATCGCAGATGTCCTTTATCGACGAAGTCTTGACGGAACTCTCCTCCGATGTCTGGAACGTGACGAGTTTGAAATAGATTTACGGGAAGTTCATGAAGGTGTTTATGGAACTCATTCAAGTGGTTTAACCTTAGCCCAGAAACTCCTTCATTTGGGATATTAATGGCTGACTATGGAGAAGGAGTCTTTTCATTTTGTCAAGAAATTCCAAAAGTGTCAGATACATGGCAACCTCATCCATGCACCAGCACAAGAGTTGCAACCTTTCACATCAACATGGCCTTTTTGTCAGTGGGGATTGGACCTCGTAGGCAAGATTCATCCATCTTCATCCAACAGACACAAGTTTATCATTACAACCACATAATACTTCACAAAGTGGATTGAAGCGATTCCCCTAACCACCATTACAGAAAAGAAAATCTCATCATTCATCCTGAATCATATCATCTGTCGGTATGGCATCCCTCAATCCATTATCACGGACAATGGCAGACCATTCAAAAATCAGGATGTCCAAGAACTTTGTGAGAGGTTCCATATATAGCATCAGTTTTCTACACCATACTATCCCCAAGGAAACAGTCAAACAGAGGCCTCAAACAAGACTATCCTGAAAATCTTGAAGAAAACCGACAACGAGGTTGGACGTGATTGGCATGTTCAACTAAACCCTACTCTATGGGCTTACAGAACCAACATCCACACCCCGACAGGAGCCACACCGTATGCTCTAGTCTATGGATCAGAATACATTCTACCAATTAAGGTTGAGCTACCATCACTCTGGGTATCACTAAAAGGGATCATTTCAGATGAGGATTACAGAGTGTATAGGTTACAAGAATTGGAACTGTTGGATGAACATCGTTAGCATGCAGTAGATCACTTGAAATCCTATCAATAGAGAATATCTAGAAGTTACAATCACAAAGTAAAGCCTAGAACATTTCAGGTGGGTGACTTAGTCTTGAAATAGAATCCCCATAATCAATAGGATCGAGAGAAGGGGAAATTTGAACCAAACTAGCTAGGTCCTTTTTTTATTGTATTAGTCTTTGGATCAGGAGCATATCAGTTGTCTACACCAGAAGGGGATTTATTTAATGAACCCCTCAACAGCTTGCATCTCAAAAGGTTCTACACCTGAATCATCCAGTGCATCGGAAAGAGTCCTGAAAAAATACAAAAACATCAGAAAATGTCCTAAAAAAATGGTTGCCTTGATGAAAACCTGGCAAACAGGCGTCTTGGTAACAAAAAAAAAAGATTAAAAATCCAAAACATCAGAAAAAAAGAAAAATACCAAAAAAGTGCAAAATCATAAAAAAATTAAAAAAATCATAAAATCTAAAAAAGTGCAATAAAAACAAGTAGTGAAAATTTGGCAATAGTCGCTATTTGTGATAGGCTAGCTTTTTCCATCTATTTGAGCACTCCGACCATTCGATTTCACCATCAAATTGCCTATCATTGGAAAGCATCATGTACATATCTTGGCATCGCGATCGTGTCTCACCCTAGACTGGGGGAAAATCCTGAACTCACTAGGAGCAATTAAACTTTGAGATTGAATTGACAGACAAACAACAGTAGTACAACACAACCCAAAAAAATGATCATAGTGCAACTCAACATTGAACATCAATCACACAAACATGAACACATCAACCATCCAAATCAAACAGTCAAATCAATCAGACCAAAAGCAAACTTCAAATGGATAATTGTTATTCTGAATCATGGATTTATCACTATGGCATGAATGTTCAATTGTTGTACTTTGATTTTTGTTATCATATCTCTGGAGCACCTCAATGATGTATTGAACTAAAGGAGCTAGGAAGGAGTATGATTTTTCTTTCTTTGTTGTTTGTGAGTTGATTACTATTACTGTGCAAATTGTTGTGGGGCGTGCTCTACAAAGTATCACTAATGACATTCTGAATTTGCATAGGAAAACAGTTAACTCTTGTCTGTTTACGCAAGCAATACTCAGGTCATCTCGGTTTAATTATACTTAGATGCTTGTGTTAACTTGCAATATCAAAAATCATGAAAGAAGTACTCAGGTCATTATGGTCTAAATATACCATCGATGTCTGTACTTAATTTCAACATTTTAAAGGCTCAATGATGATAAAAAGCACGACAAATCAGCTATTACGAATGACAACATCTGCATATTAGATCTGCATGGTTAAGTTAGATTGCATCTATGTTAGCTTGCATCTGTATCTATAGGGTTTCCAAAGTTGCGACAATTTCACAATGATGTTATCTCTAACACTAATGGATTGAGTACACTTGACATTACCAAAAACACATCATTCTCATATAGAAAACACATTAGTTGCATCATCATTTGCATGCATTAGAAAGCATTCTCATATCATTCATCCATCTATACATCACACCATAATATTTGCATTAGAAAACACAAAAAGACGTGCATCGCATCTCATTTACATAATCAAAATCATTTCATATAGTGGCATTTAGAAAGTGGTCCACTAAGCTTAAATGAGTGAGTCTCTTCAAATTTCCAAGAAAGTTGGGAAATATGTCAAGTTCTGTGAAGCTTAACTTAACAAATAATCGACTGATGGCAACCTTTCCACAGCTCTTGGAAGTTGGATAGATTCACTCATTTAAGCTTAAGACCCTAGAGGTTTTGAAATCTTGCAAACTTAGTTAAGCATAATCATTTGCATCACATAATCATAATTCATCTTATAAAACATCATCCATATGTCATCCCATCATCATTACATCCATACATAATCAGTATAAACATCACATATCATCACACATCATTTACATAATCGAAATCCATCTCACATAGCATAGGCATCACCCATAAAGCATATAGAATCATTAATCATGCATTATCATATCATCATTGCATACATAACATAATCATCATTGCATACATAACATAATCTTCATTGCATACATCCCATAATCATCATCACATAAGCATCATCATATAAATATCATACACACAGAAATATGCACCCTCATGCAATCATTCCATACATACATTCATTGCATCATTTATTTGCATTAGAAAAGTAAAAAAACATAAAATGCATCACATTTCATTGGCATAATAGGATCCATCACATACATCATATCGACATCATTCATAAAGCATCGCAAAATCATAACATATCAGTTGCATCATCATTGGCATCCATAACATATCATATCATTATCATATAGAACATCACATAGCATAAATAATAGAAATTAAATGCATCCATCACAATCATCGTGATCCATCATCATAAAATAGAAATTAAATGCATCCATCACAATCATCATGATCCATCATCATCAAATAGAAATTAAATGCATCCATCATAATCATCATGATCATCATCATATATAACATCATATAGACACATAGATCATAATCATCGTTGCATATCGTATAACCTCAAAATCATAATGTCAAAGTGTACAAGGATATCCAAAGGTATAAAGAGATACATCAATATCAAAAAGGGTAGTGTATCATAATCAAGAGGTACATCATCAATGTATCAACCAAATAAAGAGGTGTATACATGTCCAAGATACATCAAAAAATATGTCATCAAATCGGAGCTATGTCGTGCTCCCCCCAGACGGTGTTGGCATCACATGACCAGGGCCTCCCCCACCAATGGACTAGACCTCCCCCACCACGGATCCCATGATCCCGCTGATCTCCAAGAAGTGGTTGTGTAACACCCATGCTACAGTCTAAGACTGGGACCTCCCTGACCGAGACTGGGCAAAGCTCTCCCGTCGCTCTGGAGGAACCACATCATGATACCTAATCCTGTAGAACTCAGCCTCTTGTGCAGTACGATGGATCTCTCTGAAATAATTTGTAGATTTGGCAGCCCTATAGCCTATTGTAATCTCTTAGTAAGGCCCTCTCAACCTGATCCCTTGTCTCAGGACATCCCTCTCAACACCCTATATCTAATACTTGTGCAAGCTAGGCCTATACCTGTTGTACCTGTTCTGCATCTCTCTCTTTGTCGTCTGGATGTCCCTATGCCTACGTGAGTAGAGCTTGAACCTGCTCTAGCTAACCTGCAGCGTCTAAACCTACACCTATAGAGCAGCTATTGTGTCTACTGCTACTGTTACGGTAGCCTAATCTCCATGGGTTGTTATGATGGGGAAACTAATGATCGCCTCTTGCGAGGTACTCTCATCTCTGCAACATCTGACCTTGGTCCTTTGCCACCCTCATCTCCTCCCCCATCACTCTCATCACCATCTACATCCTCATTTCTCTCCTCCTCCTCCTCCTCCTCTCTCTGTCGCCTCTACCCATGACCTACTACCCCCTCCTCCTCTAACAATGGTGTTGGCTCGTTTGGAATGGTGATTTGTGGGAATGGATGCATAAACATGTATTGGGCATACTCCTTTGATATCGGTGCATCGGTGATCTTTGGATGCACCTCCCAAATGACGACATGTAATCCCTGAAAGTGCTCAACAATTGCATCATAAGACAACACTAGCCCCCAATATGTAGCATCCTGCCGACACCGTGCATAATGGGCCACTCCTTGGAGCATGCCCTAAACCCTATCATACTGTCTCAGTACTCTCAGCGGGATGAATCTCTCAATAATAAAATGGGTCTAACCAATTAGATAAATCGACTAACAAAAAAATGGCATCTTTGTGTCGTCCTCTAGCCACTGCTCACAATCAACATATGGCCTCATGGTCGGGCATTGTCTCTCTCCAACTGGTTGACTAATTGCTATATGCTCCCAGGCCCAGACCTGGAGCAATGTGACACTGGCTGATAAACTCGCTCCTCGACGATAAACCACCTGGTGTAAATCATGATACAAATGGGCAAGCATACAACAACCCCATGCATATTGCATGCCATGAGCAATCATGCTCTCCAGGATCTGCCCCCATCCAACTGACAGTCCCTTTGACCTGCAGTCAGGACAAAGAAACTCTTCAATGAAACCAACTAACACAGAAGGAAAAGTGGCGTAGGCATGGACCATGTCCCTCCATGGAATCTCATAGTCACATATGGTATCATCCTCAAAAACTCTGTGTAGTGCATCAATCCCTCCTTGCTCTTGTGAATCATATAGGACAAGCTCCCCAACAACAAGAATCTGTAGAATCTGATATACATCCTTAGGAGTCACCGTGATCTCACCAATGGGAAAATGGAAGGTGTTATGCTCACTGTGCCACCTCTCTGCAAAGGCTATCAACAAACCCCTATTGATCCTAATCTGGGGCATATCAATAAGGGATGACAAACCACATCATGTAATAATGGCTACCTCAGGTGGTGTCAGGTGTCGAATCAACTCCCATGTTCGGGGAAATTACTCCCTAATCTGTAAACTCATCAATGGCTCCTATCATCACAAAATCACAAATTAGTCAATCAATCAATCAATATCAATCAGACAATCAATCAACCTATCAATCTAATCAACTCCGGTGAGACTTTGATCAAATCTTGTGAACATCAATCTATCATTCAACCTCGCCTATCATGAGGTTTATCAAATCAATCAATTCAACCTCGCTTATCATGAGGTTTATCAAATCAATCAATTCAAACTCGCCTATCATGAGGTTTATCAAATCAATCAATGCACCTCACCTATCATGAGGTTCATCAATCAATTCAACCTTGCCTATCATGAGGTTCATCAATCAATTGATCCTCACCTATCATGAGGTCAATTATCAATATCAATCATTGTATCTCACCTATCATGAGATCAATGGACTTAGTCAATCATTGTATCTCACCTATCATGAGATCAATGGACTTCATCAATCAATTCACCTCACCTATCATGAGGTTCATCAATCAATTCAACCTCGCCTAGCATAAGGTTCATCAATCAATTCAACCTCAACTATCATGAGGTTCATCAATCAATTAATCCTTGCCATCATGAGGTCAATTATCGGTATCAATCATTGTATCTCCCCTATCATGAGATCAATGGACATCTAACCTATCAACATCATCAATCATCATCAACACAAAGGCTAGCGTGATCAAACATCATTGAAATCAAGGAGTCTAATCAACAAAATCATCAATCTGGTCTAAAAGTTCACTAATGCGCTAGAATATTCTTTCTATGCATTGGAAAACTCTATGTGCCATTTCAATTCATCAATGCGCTAGAACAGAGGTTCTAAGTGCCAAACTAGCATATGCACTAATTCATTTGATCTATGCACCAGAACAGAGTCTCGATGCGCCAATCCATTCTATGCACCATTACACTTAATCAATGCGCTATATCAGTTCATCTACACGCTAATTTAACCTATGCACTATTTTGGGGCTTCAATGTGCTAATTCAGACAACCTAAGTGCTACTCTACCAATGCGCTAAATCGAGAATTCAATGCGCTAAAATTTTATCCCTATGCGCTAGCCTATTCTATGTGTTAGAACAATCGTTCTATATGCTATTGCGGGTTTTCAATGTGCCGAAACAACAAAATCTGAATTCAAACAAGAAAAAAGTGAGAAAAATCAAATGCACGAATTACAAGGAAAGTTTTCGGGGTACATATCGGAGGACCGTACAACGTTGGATAGTTGTGACACCTAACCTACTTGAACCGATGCATGTGGTAGGGGATCACCATTCTGCTCCAAATTTGCACAAATCACTCTCACTCTCAAGTTTTCAAATTGTCAATGCACAAATGAACTTCTAAACCAACTTTTTAACCTTTTAAGGTTAATTAAGTGGCATTTTTATGGGGATTTTTAATTTTTATTTTCAAAGGGGCTTTAATTCATCAATTTCATCATCTGGTGGCTTCAACATCATTTTCAAGAGATAAATCGTTTCTAAAGCACAAAATTTTGAGATCATCATCAAATCATCGAAAAATCATCAAAATTTTCAAAAATTCCAAAAAATCCTAAAAATTCAAAAATTCGCTGATTTATCTCCCGAGGGGGCATATATCTATTATCACCTGAAAATCAACGTCTAGGGCATCGAAAAAAATTTGTCGACATCGGCAGCGAATTTTTCTTTGAAGCAGCGTGTAAACACATTACTTCAAAGAGAGGCAAAATGTATACACCTAAAATCAGTCAAGACATTTAATTACTTAAATACTACTTATTTAATTAATATTTCATCTACGTATAAATAAATTATCAATTTATTTATATAGTTTATATCTTCTAATTCTCCAAATCTAAAATCGCATTCCTCTAATTTAATTAAATAAACAAATTTCTAAAGTTTGTTTTATTTAATTAATTCTCACTAATCCCAAATTTGGAATTCAAACACATGTCTACAACTTTTCATGTCACCTCACCAAGGTCACATGAAATTAAATAATTCCAATTTTTAATTAGAATTATCTTCAACAAATTTTCAAACACATGGCTTATTTTTCACACTTCTTCAACAAACTTTCAAACACGTGGTCTTTTTCTCACACTTTATTCCTCCATCCATTTGGCATATTGTCTTTGGTCAAGGGATTCCTTCATCTATTTGGCATGTTGTCTTTGGTCAAGGGAACATTCTTCTTGATTCTCCCCATCTCCACCGTTCATCCCTCTTGTTTGAATTTGGACCGTCGATCACTGCCACATCACAAGATGCTTGGAAAAGCCTATAAATACAACCCTTTGCATAGTATTTTGCATCCCACATTTGAGTAGAGTTATCATGCAGGAATTATCTTTGGAGCATTGGAGCATTTGGAGTCTTATAGCTAGCATTGTATATCATTTAGCAAGTTTACATTGTAGCATCATGTTAACTTTGAATCATGTTTTTCTTTATAGTTGCATTTTAAATCATGCTTTGCTTTATAGTTGCATTTTAAATCATCATATCAATGGGCATTTGAGCATATGCAAAATCATTTTAGCCTCTTATCACATCATTAGCATCATTATCCATTTTGTTAATATCTCCATTATCATATTATCATTTTCATCATATAATTTCATGTAGGAACTTAGATTTCTTGCATTTAGAACAACATCTCGTTTCTTAAGTTGTCATTTTAACAACCATAGTGCATATACAAAATCTAAGAGCCAATATGGTTTAATAAATCCTTGAGAATAGAGAACAATGGAACGTTTTTAGGAATTTAATCTTGTTTCAATTTGATTTATTTTATTGATTAAATCTCTAATGTAATACGTCTCATTGGTGTTTGTGTTGATTTACTAACAATTCCCACATTTCACACACACAAGTAGATGACTTAGATAGTTGAAGGTCCACTAATGACTATATGTGTTTTTTTGTTTGGTGGTGTTGTTATTTGAATGAGTAAGAGGCATCATGCAGTTGGATTTTTTAGTACCAAAGTAGAGTATATGGATCTTGCGTATGCTTGAAAGAGGAAATCTTGGTATGAAGATTGTGTTTAGCAATTAATTTTGATTTCAAAGCACGACTTCAATTAGATGTGGCAATCAACATGATATTTTACTGTCCAAGAACCCAATTTACCATGCTTACGTATAAAGAATATCAATGTTCAATATCACTTTATTTGTGAGATGGTGGAGAGTGGTAACGACATGATTCAAAAGGTTGTCACTCATAATAATATTGTAGATTCACTAATAAAACTAGAACACATGGATGAGTTCTTTGTGCAAGGAGGCTATAGGACTTGCATGTTATACTTGATTTATTTTATTTTTCCTAATTATGTCATTCCAATGTATAATAGTAAATGGGAGAATGTTAGGATAGTGTGATGTTAAATTGCAATCCTAATTTATAATGTTAGATCTTCAACTTTCTTGGAATGGGTAGCTTAAACATTTAAAGGAGTTCATAGATTTTATTTTATTATTGTTCTCTATATTTTTTAAGATGTTGTAATGGACTTCAATATTGGACATTACAAAAAGAGGTCAAAGATTGGGAGTTATGGAGCATTTTCTCAAAATGGGCAAGGATAATACAATTATTACACTCATGGAGCACCTAAAAATGGGTAAGTGGGCTTAATGACATCTTATGATGAGACTTATGATGCACTAGTGTGTAAGAGGAATTATTTTATATTTTAGAGATCACTCTTATGTAGTGGGTTGTGATATTTTTTTACCATGGTATTTTGAGACCATGTTTGGGTCTATGGTATTATTTAATGGTGGTTTCTAACCCTCCTCAAGTCTATATATTGAGGGATTGGTATGAAGAAGGTATGGTTATTATTTAGGTATTCTCACACTACTATTTCTCAATAAAAAAAATTTGGGCTTACTTTTTTTTTCCATAAGATATGTGTACATATAATTTTACAACTCAAACTTGATATTTTTGGAAATTCTTTTTCGAATAGGATTTGAAAATTTAGATGTTTTATGGTTCAGTTAATCATTTTTTTTCGATGATTTGTGGATTATTGTAATAGTGAATTGATTCCTAAGATAATTAAATATTGAGACCTTTTCTTGTGGTTTTTTTACTAGTTCATTACCAAGTTTTCCACGTAAATCTGTGTTCTTGGTTTATTACTTTCCATTTGTTTATTTTTGTACTATCATTTTTTCTCTACAATAGTAGACAAGGCCACCAATGTCTACAACTTCAAGACCCATCTAACTGCACCTCTAGCTAAAGAGAAACATGACCTATAGTGGATTTTCTCTTATTTATGTCTCCACCAAAATCCACATCCACATACCCATTATCGTAAAGACTACTCCCACTATAACATATAGCAACATCAAAAATGCCCCTTAAACACCTAAGAATCCATTTCACAATTGTCCAAAATGCTCAAAACATAGATTTTCCATATAGTGATTGACTACTCCCGCAACTTATGTGATGTCTAGTGCACACCATTGCAAACATAAGACTATTTGTTGATGAGTATGGTACACAAGACATCTGCATCCTCTCTACTTCAAAAATTTAATATGAACAAGAAATGGTGTACTAATTGGTTGTGCATTCTACATATTGAAGCATTGTAGAACCTTTTTGCACATAAGTTTTATATGACAATCAAAACTTCTTGTTCTTTTTGTTTCTATGTATCCTCATTCCAAGAATCTAAATTACACCTCTTAAGTCTTGCTATCAACATACAAAAGCAAAATAATGAAACTACCATATTTATACCTTTGAAAGTAGACATGATGATCAACCTCACATCTAGTAAATCCCAAGGTCATCATGAATGCTTAATCAATGTTGGATAAAGAAAATAACTTCACATACCAACAACTAGAATGTTATCAAATTAAAGGCCTATTATATGATTTGTATTGATGAACTTGTTTCTACTTGATTAATGTAAGTTTGATATTTCTTTGGTGGTGGAGTTTTTTCTTGAAAGGGTTTCTCCACATATATCTAGTTTTATATTTTTCATAATTTATTATCACTTTTATACATTCTTATCCATATTCCAATTCTGATTTAATGGTTAATCACATGTACCTCTAACTAGGTTAATTTGATTTGTACACTTTAATATTATACTTTCAATGCTATTATTCTCCAATTCTCTCAACAACTTCTTATATATTATCTATGGAGATCGTTCGCTTCCACCAATTTTGGATTTTTAATTCTACCATTTATAAATTCCACTATTTTCTTTACATTGTTAGCTTCTACCCTAGCTCTACCCTTGCTCATTATTTTCTTAGCACCTCACTCACTCTTCACACTACCACTTGCTCACTCTTCACTTTATAACACTTTCCATGATGCTTTCATTATTGATCTCATCAACTCATGTCACTTCTATTTCTCTTTTACATTTCTATTTAAGACTTTTTTGTGTGGTGAGTGAAGTTTTATTCCTAATTCATTCCCTAATCTAGTCCTAAACTACTATGGTACACTTTTTATATACTATATAGTGTGAATCCTCCCTTATTCTCCAATGTGATATAACTTCAACTAGAACCCCTTTACATACTCATTGTTCAATATTTTTATTTTAATAAACCCTAAGCTTAGAATGTGATCAATGCAATGACATCATAGCCCTAACATCTTGGGTTTCCCTAGTTTCTTAAATTTACTATCATATAGTAATATTGTGTCTCTAGGTCCATGTTTATTTTTTATTTTGTGATTGATATTATGCCTCTTCTCCTAGGTCTAGTTATATACCTAACTAGCCTTTTCCACCCATATTTTTGAACTCCATTAGTATTTCCTTGATAGAATCTTCCTTATTCAAACTTTTGATATGGATAACCTCATGTTTGGTACCATGTATTCTATAGGGAGTGTTACATCCAACCCATAAACCAACTGAGAGGGGTTTATCATATTCTATAGGCCTAAAAAACTAAAGGGCACTCAAGTCCCAATTGGTGGTATTTTATTCACACATTTTTCAATACATTACCCAAAATATTATTAAATGCTTCACTAGCACCATTATCTTTTTTGTGTGGTGATGTGAAGTTTTATTCCTAATTCATTCCCTAATCTCGTCCTAAACTACTATGGTACACTTTTTATATACTATATAGTGTGTTCCTTCCACACCCCTTCTACTGAATCCTCCCTTATTCTCCAATGTGATATAACTTCAACTAGAACCCCTTTACATACTCATTGTTCAATATTTTTATTTTAATAAACCCTAAGCTTAGAATGTGATCAATGCAATGACATCATAGCCCTAACATCTTGGGTTTCCCTAGTTTCTTAAATTTACTATCATATAGTAATATTGTGTCTCTAGGTCCATGTTTATTTTTTATTTTGTGATTGATATTATGCCTCTTCTCCTAGGTCTAGTTATATACCTAACTAGCCTTTTCCACCCATATTTTTGAACTCCATTAGTATTTCCTTGACAAAATCTTCCTTATTCAAACTTTTGATATGGATAACCTCATGTTTGGTACCATGTATTCTATAGGGAGTTTTACATCCAACCCATAAACCAACTGAGAGGGGTAAAATTTATCAATAAATTTGTACGTTATTCTATAGGCCTAAAAAACTAAAGGGCATTCAAGTCCCAATTGGTGGTATTTTATTCACACATTTTTCAATACATTACCCAAAATCTTATTAAATGCTTCACTAGCACCATTATCTTGTTAGTGGTATGAAATGCTCTTGTGACTAATCATAAAATTCTCCAATAACTACTTGATCATGTCTTTTATAAAATGTTTTCATTGGTCACTAGTGATGCTTAATGAACATCCAAACCATATGGTTCTATTTTATAAATAAATTTCACCACAGTTTGTTTCATACATTCCTTAATAGGTTCAACCTCTTCCCACCTATTAAGGTGTTCAATTCTATTTATAATGAATCTCACAAGGAACTTACATGCTAGTGGACTAATAGTTCCAATGAATTCAATAAACCATTTTTTGAATGACACAAGTTTCAAAACTAGCCACAATAGCATCTTCTTTAATCACTTGTAATTTTTCCCAACCCTCTAGAAAACATCACGCTTACATAGTTAATTCAAATTATCATTTTTGGATTTGATTGTGTATGAGATTTTTGCATCAACGTTTCGGATCACACTATGTGATCCATCATCGGGATAAAAGAGAGCTAGAGGGTAAAAATTTGAATTATCTATATGGATTGTGGAAATTTGATATCATTAACTTACATCTTGTCATCATCATTGAGCAAGGTTGGCCATCAAATACCTTCCAATAGTACTTGCATTTTTTTTCCATCACTAGAATTATGTCCACTAAAAATGTGTTCATGTGCCTCCCTCAATATATCTTCCACTTCATGATTAAGTAATACTCTCCCCAATATCGCATCCTTTCCTATACAATTCATTGCCTATCAAAGTGTTTGGATGAGAATACTCTCCTCCTTACCTCCTATTCTCCTTAGTTCTTTCTATATTCACCAATAGACTAAAAATTTGTAATGTGCTTCAACTCATATGTCACTACATTTACTATGAACAAGTATGTTTTGAGGAAATCATCTTCTATTAGGCCACCGTTTTCCTCATTTTGATCCTTGATAAGTAATATGTTAGAATGTTGTACTTTTCTGGATTGAAACTGTGTGAGTATTTTTTTCCATCAATGTTCCTAATTAGGAACAAGTAATATGTTCCTAGTTAGCCTTTCCTAGTTTAACTATAAAGTTGAAATTGAACTCCTAGAACAACATTAACCATTTGCTATGTAGCCATGAATGACCAATCTTATCATTAAGTACTAGAGGGATTTATGGTTAGTATAAAAAAAATGGAGCTATCAATATAGGTCATTTCTAAACTTTTGGAGTGCAAACACCATAGTAAATATTCCCCTCTCTATTGTATAGTTTTTTTCTACCACAACTATCAAATAAAATAGGAGGGCCCTTCTTGCCTCTTAGTTGTGCCAATAATACATAAATTATGGTCCAAATTTATCAACATGCACATGGAATGGCTAACTCCAGTCTAGAAGGATGAGCATGGGTACCTCTACTATCTTATTCCTTAGGATATCAAAATATTCTTGGTATTTTTTATCTGTTCAAAAAACTTTTTATTGTTCTTCAAAAACTCTTTAATAGGAACAAAAATTGTAACATGGTTTCTTGTGAATTTTCTATGATAACCTAAGTATAACCCAAAAATGTCAATCTTAAATACTCTCTTGGGTGGGGGCATATTCAAACTAGTCGCTATCTTTAATGGATATACCATTGTCCCCTCTTTGCAAATTATATGGCCCAAAAGGATGCCAAATAGAGTAGAAAATGTACACTTTTTATATTTATTGCTATGATCTTCAAACAATGGCACCCTTCAAACACCAACTTTAGTTCCTGGGAATTATCCTTCATTGGTCCATATATCATCCAAATACACCTCAAGAAAATAATTGATAAAATACATGAATACATTAACCATTCTTGCTAAGCATTATAGGTGCATTCTTCAACCCAAATAGAACTTACTATGCAAACAATGGCACCCTTCAAACTGAAACTCATTAGTTCCTGGGAATTATCCTTCAACATCAATGGTCCATATATCATCCAGTAATACACCTCAAGAAAATCTGATAAAATACATGAATACATTAACTTCATTCTTGCTAAGCATTATAGGTGCATTCTTCAATCAAATAGAACTTACTATGCATAAATAACACCCTCCTATGGAAAATATGGTTTATGGTTTATCTACTTCCTATTTTAACATAATGGTATCCCAAAAAATCCATCAATAAAATAATATACCACTGTACCTACTATTATTTATTAATACTTCATAGAAATAGAGTTCAAAAGGGATCATGAATACAAGATTTGTTCAACTCCCTAAAATTAACACATCCTTATAACTCGTATTTTCTTATTCTATACTACCATAGCACTTATCCACTCAACATCTTCAATAGGTTTTATTATCCCACCAAAAATAATTTTATCCACCTACTTTATGTTTACTAGTACATTAGGGTTTAGAAGGTATGGCCTATTCTTTAGTAGTTTTGTATCATCCCTTAGTTGAACCTTCATCACTTTGGCTCTTTCCTTAATCTCTTGTAACTTCATGGATGTTATAAGAAATAAATCCTCATATTCTTTCAATAATTCAGCTCTCTTCATCACTTCTACTTCTTCCTAGTATATTCCAATCTTTAGTGTGTCCTCCTTGGCAATATTTTCTTCTGCCATCTTTGAAGGTTGATAGAAATATTAGGTCACATCATCATTTTTATAAATTATCTCTCTTTCTCCCTCTTCAATTTGAACACCTATGTTATTGGTATTATCTTTTCCATTTGCAAGGTCTTTATCCTCTTCCTACAACTCAACAATCTCTCCACACTACCATGCTTTCTTAGTTCATCCATTCAACCATTTTCTATATTCCTTCTTCTATGTATATTATTACTAGATTCTCTTGTTCACCAAATATCTTCCTTACTTCATCCACTAGTAAAGTCACTATCTCACTTATTTTTTATAGCATCTTGTTAAAGGTCCTATATAAATCCTAGAAGTTGAATTTTCTATAAAAATCCATTTTAATCTTTGCCAACACTTGGTCTCCACCCTTTGTTTTTGGTGTATATGTTGATTCTTTGTGATAGATGACAATTTCTAGTAAAATAACCATATTCTCAATCTCTCATCTATCTTTCCTATATTATCCCATATTTATTCATATTCCACATGGTGACTATAAGGGTTAATAGTTCCATCATATTCTATAATAGCACTCATATTCCCCTCTTCCCCCATGTTCTAGTTTTCTTATCATTATAGTTAAAGATTTCCAAGTTGAAATATTAGGACTTTGAATTTTCCATTGTCATGTCATACTAAACACCAATGTGTCATTCAATGCTCCCACTCTTAGGTCCTCCCTATCAAATGTTTTTCCATTTGTTGGAGGTAACCTAACAAGTCACCTATCCTTGAATAGTGTAGTACTTTAATATTGGATACTCACCTCTCAATATAATACCCTCTTCTAACTTGTGTTGAGTTCTCTTCTTATGTGGTTCTCTTTAGCACTCTTTTTTATATCATTATAATTCTTAGCACCTTCCTTGCCCTTCATTCTAGCTCCTCCAACTCCCAAGCTTCTATCATAACCATAGTGTCTATAGTAGACTTGAAAATACTAACTATTATCTCTTCCTTAAAGTTAGGCTATCAACTTAAGGGATTCTTCTAATAGTATAGAGTCATTTGACTCTCTCACTCTCTTCCACATCATTTCTTCTACATATGTTCTTTCCTCCTAATTTTTAGAGGTACATGCACGACTTTACCATTACCTTGAAGTGTCAACTCTTCTTGTTCTACATCAAAATTGCTATTGTAGTCCATGAACACTCAAAAAATAATAATATGGTAAATGGTTTAACAGTCCCTTCATGCATTCCAATGACATTAAAGTCCACCTTTCTCTTTATACCCATGAAGTTAACCTCTGCATTCCTTCATTTTCTAAAGGGATATCTAGGAGTTCCATATGTTAGTGCTATATCATAAGGTGTATCATACATTGTATACTCCACTAGCATCTCCTAGATTCTCTTAAAAATGGTATTGATATTTCCACCTAGGTTATGTAGTGCTTCTTTTACTAGTATTTCATTTAATTTTACATCTAACACATGCCACTTTTTCTACTTTTTAGTTGTCTTTATTGCATTTTACACCTAGCGACTCCACCTTCAACCTAAATTTGTTTCTTCTAATTGTAATGACCAAAATTTCATATCATACACTTTTATTGTTATAAATTGTGCTCATTTTAGTGTTCATCCCTATATCATGTTCCTAGGACTTCTTTAGCCAATCCTTGCCCTTTCTCCAATCCACGTGTTAACAATTTCTATGTTTTATGTGTGCAAGTTTATTTTATGTGTTTAAACTTCTTTTATGTGTACTTTATTTTGTAATTATATGTTACAACATTTTTAATGACTTCCCTTAGATGATAGTATAGTTGCACAAACATCCATGTAATTACATTACCATCTAGCAATAGTTCAACCTTATGGATTTGATTTAATAGCCAAGTTGGTGATTTTTTGGCTTCATTTATTTTGTAATAATCATTCAACCAATTTATGTCAAGTTTGCAACCCATATTCAGATAAATTGTAGAGAGGACTAATCCAATTTTGCAAATGTACCTCCCTTTTTTTGCCTAAATTCCACTTTTCCCAAGATTTGTTCATAAATTATTGAAAAATATTGCTTAGTAATGTTAAGATATAATGTAATGCTTAAACAAATTTCTAAAATAAAGAGTTTCAAGTAGTAAGCTTGAACTAACATTTGGCCATGTAGAAGTACATTTTTTTACTATAGCAAGGCTATGAAGATACTTGCAATAGAGTTCACAAACTTTAAAGATACCTTAAAAGGCTACAAAAGATTCTTCCCATCTACCAATGCGCACAAGTTTTTTGTAGAATAAACCAGCTATTATTTGCTCTTGAATTAATGGATCCAACGAGGATCGGAGGAAACATTAAGTAGAAATTCTATGCAAAGGCTCCAAAGACACCTCGCCATCTTTTCCTCCATGTCACCTCTTCTCCACTAAAGTCAACTCTCACTATCGTTCAACTATAGATAATTCCTAAAGATGTAGTTCATCATAAGAGTTGCACAGTCATCTCCACTACATGTCTCTCTTTAAGGCATTGCATGGTTTACCTTATAGTTAACAATGATGTTATCGATGATTGAACGAATAAATCCTCTATTTTGTAGAAACTCTTAGTTAAGTGTAATGTCCCCTTATTAGTGACATAAAAATGCACAAATTAAATTTTTGATTTTTAAGATTGTTTGATAAAGATCAATGAAAGATTGATGGAATAAGATAAATGAAATGCAGTATTATCAACTAGTGCATAACTAACATGATCTGATATTACTCTCGATCGGAATAGATCTTCACCTCATTCCTTTTCCTAACCTCGTTGGATGGTAGATTTACTATTCCAAGGGTGCGTGCACCATCTCGAGTTGGACACCCTCAAGGTTGGTTACCTGTCTTGGGCTCCATCCAACATTGGGTGGATTTACCCACCTTTCCCTTCCACACACTCCCTATCCTTATTGAGCGTTAGCGAAAGGGGATTGGGGTTCGAAGACTATTCTTCAAGGTAATAGTAAAGTCATAATAGCATTCACTTATCCTATTGAATTCACAAATCATCTCAGATTAGAACATTCACTGATATTGATTCTAAAAAGATATAAGTTAGGTACTACACTGTAACCCACTATTAGAGGGACTGGAATTTGATTATATAAACCCCAATGTTATATTAGTTGGTTGAGGGTACTTACCTCTGATTGATGCACTATACTGGCTTTCTCAAGACGTATTCTCTGTAACCTGACTTGTCCCCTTTCTTCCATGCAATGATCTATTCTTAATCACTCGGAAGATATTGTTAGTATAGATCACACAGATACCAATGCTTTTATTCATACTTACTTTAAAGCATCATACTGATTTATAAGACTCAATAATTGTTGCAAGCATCATTATTGGATAATCGCAAATAATGCATTATATATACATTGTCTAGTATGTATTGTATGTGCCCACCATCTATGATGTATCCATGAATTTCAATATATACATCTAACTATACACTTATCAATTGTTAACATGTCATTCCATCTACCAATATACTTATCCACCCTATTATGTTCAATTATGGATTTCAGGTAGATGGATCCACATTAATTATGAGACTAATAACATGATTATGCATATCCTACCTATGCATAATTATCATATATTAATAACTGCATTATTATCTCTATCAATATTAAATATTAATATATTAATCAAGTGCCATAATTATTAATATACCTTAAGTACATAATCTTAAAATTGACATCAATCTTGAAATCATAAACATATGTCACCTTAAGTCATGAATTAATCATTATTACCAATTGAATATAACACACACAGATACATACATACAATTCTAGACTTACACAATACATCACACCATAACCCAATCATACATCAAATTTATCTATATTCATATAACATATTACACACACACACACACATATTACATATTGTCATAATATTATATTCCCCCTTTTATATAATACTATTTTCCCTTCTTATTTACATCTTATCTATGCTTATTACTCATTTACCAATTACATATTACCTATATTATTTATATTTACCCTTGTTTCCTACAGATATTCCTCCGTTCCTTTCTTATTCTTTGATTGTTTGGCTGGAGTATGTGTTTGATCATTCTTTTATTATTGCTCAGAATATATTCTCAGATTCCTTTCTTCTATTCGATGTCTTCCCTTCCTCCCCTTTAGACTTACTTTGACCCTTATTTATGGTTGCTGCCTGGGACGTGACTTTTCATGCCCTGCCTTTTGTTTGGAACCGATTCAATATCAAGGGTCAGCTTCTTTTGATTGCTCCCTTAATTAAAGTGTTTGCTGCTGTTAATCGCTAATGCTAAGGAATTCGTATCTGACTTTATTTTGATATTTATATGTAATGGTTTATATTTCTTTTTTTTCTTTTTTTCTTTTTCTTTGTTATATATTTTCCTTTATTAAAGCTTGCAGAATTATATATATATTTATTAGTTTATTATAGTCAGATTTATATGTTTATTTTATAGGAGATAAATAGTGATTAATTATAATTATAATATCATTTTTTATAATTATATTAATATATATTTCATTTATTCGTTCACATTTCAATGCTTAATTATTTTTTTATATTTTGGTATTCTATTTCGGGGACATGACATTAAGATGTAATAGCAATAGTCATATCTATTAGTTGAGAAACAACTATTATAAATTATGGTTAAAAAAAACATGCTAGAACTTTATTATTTTTTAGAAAGAAGCATGTATTTTTTAGTCAAGCTATGAAATAAAAGGAAGGAATTCAACCTATTTGTTGACTACTAAAAGTTGATTGGTCTCTCCAAAGGTGGAGCAAGGGCCCATTCCAGCCAACAGATAGGGACCAATATTTCTAGAGTTAGATTATTTATGAAAAATAGTTATTTCATGTTATAATCAATGATTTCCTAGATTAAATTATGTTTCAGTAATAGTTATTTCCTATTATAATCTATGATTTCGTAGATTAAGTTATTTTCTAGCCATAATTATAAGGGGTGAATAGACATTTAGTCCATTGTCATTAGTCCATTCCTTTTTAGTAAATAAGAGCAGAATACAAGTTTGATAATGAAGATTGAAGTTTGTTAGGCAAACTACTAATTGAAAGGCTGCTGCAAATAGCCATGGACACACCCTAGATTTGATAATTAAACACATAAATACATTCAAATGTAAGGTGTACAATAACCCTTGTTATATTCCCTAACCTCTTAATCAAAAATAGTTGGGACTCTCCTTCATCCTCTACATGTATTGAACTAGTTATATTTTTTACTTTTTATTGGGTGAAGCTCTCCCTCTAGACTCTCTAAGTTCTCTAGATTCTGCTACAACATTCTTGTGTGATTCTTCAACTATAACACTACTAAACACGTTTTATCATTGTGAATTTTTATTATTTCTAATTATTGGTAAAAGGGGGTTTTGAAATGGATCATCCATTTTGCAACAAAACCACCAGCAAACAACAAAAAAGTAACAAAACAATAGTGAAATGTTGGCCTTTGAGACCTAAAAGTTGTGTCTTATGATTTACTATTCCCTGTTTTATGCTTATTGAAATGCAATTGACAATATGAAAAGACTAATTGTGCATATGCTTGCTTATATCAATATATGGTATGATCTTATGAGATTGTTGCATATCTTGGTTCAACTGGTCTATGTTTTCCTCAACAAGTACACATATAGTCTTCAGACGTTGAAGTGATATTTGATGCAATGGTACCCAGAAAGATGAAATACATGTGGGCATTATTGATGATTTGTAAAGCATGTGTCCAATTTTTATTTCAAAGCGTTTGTTTTGAATGATATCTATCTGCCTTTTGCAATGAAATTCATTGACCTACTAAAAATTTATCAAACACAGAAGTTAGAACATGCCTTTGGTTTACAAGGTCATGCATTGTCTCCAGAGTTTCTCTCGGGCCTATTTGACCCTGCTTAAAACCCTTTTTGAACTTATTTTAAAAATATTTGCAGATACATCCTGATGTCCGAAATTCCCATTTGGTTTAGTGTTTTAAATATCTGCTTCCTACAACTTAGTTTTGAACAAATAGATAACTGACTAGTTATCCTAGTTATCCATGTTACTAAATCGGTTGCGTTCTTTACTATTTACAAATTATTCACCTTCATCTTGAAAAAAATTGTCTGTGGACATGATTTTGAGTTCATCTATTTCAGTGAAGTTCTTGTGCTACTGCAGATCGGAAACACTTTCTGTAAGCTTCCTGGAGGACGATTGAAGCCTGGTGAAATGGTGATGTTTTGCAGGTGCAGGAGCACAACCATCCTCATTTACTGCTACTGCAGATCGGAAACACTTTCTGTAAGCTTCCTGGAGGATGATTGAAGCCTGGTGAAATGGTGAAAGTCTTTGCTAATTGATTTTGACTTTGTATTCTGATTTAGATGATTGAAATTGAATGATCAAGTACATTTCCATCTTTGTATAAGGTAACTATAGGATTAGATTTTTTTTCCCATTCATTTGGTTTAAAGATGGTTCGTTTGGAATTCTTAAGAAATTGAAGGGTTGAAGCGGAAATTGTCAAGTAAACTTGCTGCAAATTCAAGCACCCTTCAGCCAGACTGGCAGGTGAAATATAATTTTAGATCTATGCTAAAGCACATTTGTAGCAAATGCTTATTTATAAAGAATTTTGTGGCTTTCTACTGTATTTGCTTTGTAGAAGTAAAATAGTGACATCTTACTATGCATATGAAAATTCACATATTTTCTTCTAGAAAGAATCATATGGAGGCTGCAACCATGATTATGGGTTGAATGAAAGTTTTTACTTTTTTCTTTGGTGTTTTCAGTAACCTAGCATTCAATGGCCAAACATTCATTTGGATTCTGGCTGTTAGAAATCTCTCCCTGCAGAAAGGGACCATTCTTGATGCTGATGATTGATCTGTAATTGCTAAAGAAATTACCATGAAAATTCACAAACAGTTAACCAACACAAATCTTAACAAGAACTAATGTCTTAAATATGTCTACTGCTGTTATACCAAGGGCTATAACAAGTCGAAATCATGCTCCAACTTGAAGGAATTCAGACTTCAGCAATGCAAATTAAACCAACATCAAAGGAAATCAGCTAAATCCAGTATACACATAATTGACACAAAGATAACTGGAGAAACATGTTATTCACCTTCTCCTTTAAGTACAACTTGTTCTTTCTTGGTAGCTGCCCTGACAAAATTTTGTTTCTTGCTCTCCTCTTAATTGTGTTTATGAGCTTTGCAACACCATGTCTTCTAATTCAACTAGTGGATCCAGCACAAAGTCTTCAATCAGTCAACATTTTCCTTTCCTCAGCTTCATCTAACATGGATATCTCAAAGAGGATGCATGTTCTCTAGATTACATACCATAAACATCTTCACGTAGGTGGGACAATACAACCTTTTTTTCAGCACAGAAAAAAAGCGGATAGATATATTCCTGAAATTTAAAATATTTACAACTTCTCATGGCCAGAAATTGATTGATTTCCTTGTCTTCCAAAAGTAGACAACAAAATCAGTTTGCCCATATGAATCCAAATAACCAGTAAAGGAGGGCTATCACTACATCTACTATTTTGCTAAATGAATACCACAAGAAAAAGCATAAACTATGAGATAATTACAGGTATTATGCTGCCAGTTGTGGCAGTATCCCACAACTTCACAATTGATCATACCAGCCCAATGATTCAGTACCATGTATTAAAATGTCAAACTATAAGGAAATTAGCAGAGAACATTCGGAACACAGTGAATCACGAAACATGAAAATAAACACTAAGCTGATTTAGAGCCAAAACCCCACACCTATATTCTCTGCAGTATTCATTTGATCACCATTACCAGTTTGATTGACTAGACAGAAGGGCAACCCCATTTTGGGGGTACAAGGCAGTAGCAGCCTTGGTCACCAGCTCCATTGGTCCACGGGTTCTTAGTGCAATACCAGTCCATTAATGAGTTATCCCCATATTGCTTGGTTTATCTACATTATCATTTTGATTGACCGGACTGGCAGTAGGGTAACCCTACCTTAGGTGTACAGGGTGGTAGTAGCCTTGGTCACCAGCTCCGTTGATCCATCCATTCTCAGTGCAGTACTGGTGCATCAAACAGTTATCTTTTCAGGTCCCTTCCTCATAACATCAGCAAGACACCTTAAAAGTTTGTGCATCTCCATTTCCTTTGGAATATCCTGTAGCATTCATCTTGTAGTTCATCCCTCTTTTCCAAGTGTAGAAGCCATTTTTCCCGGTTCTTGATCATATCACAAAGGTTCTGGGTTTTGCCTGACAATTTCTTAATTTTAATACCAACTCAAACGCCACTGACATCCTCTATGGAGCATTTAGCCGAGTCTATTCAATCATGTTATTTTGTAGTTCCTCTTCCCAATGCAACATCAAAAGTCTAGCGTGATTGAGAAAAGGGATAGCAGGTCCCTTTGTTTGAAATTTTTAATGCATGGAGTCAAAATCAAGTTTTGTTTCCTTGTCATATAGAATATTCTAATTGGATTTTAGCCAACAGGTGGGGTTATTATTTTAATAATAACTTAGATACGAGGAGATTCTGACTTGCTGTTGCGGCTTTGGATTGCCTATTTAAGAAATAGACTTACCAGTGGCTGTACCAGGAGCAAGACCTGTAAGTGTCAGTGCAGTACTGGTGGGGCATCAAACAGTTATCTTTGAGACCAAGGCACAGAGGAGGAACATCAGCAAGACACCTTAAAAGTTTGTGCATCTCCATTTCCTTTGGAATATCCTGTAACATTCGATCTTGTAGTTCATCCCTCTTTTCCAAGTGTAGAAGCCATTTTTCCTGGTTCTTGATCATATCACAAAGGTTCTGGGTTTTGCCTGACAATTTCTTAATTTTAATACCAACTCAAACACCACTGACATCCTCTCTGGAGCATTTAGCCGAGTTCATTCAATCATGTTATTTTCTAGTTCCTCTTCCCAATGCAACATCAAAAGTCTAGCGTGATTGAGAAAAGGGATAGCAGGTCCCTTTGTTTGAAATTTTTAATGCATGGAGTCAAAATCGAGTTTTGTTTCCTTGTCATATAAAATATTCTAATTGGATAGTAGCCAACAGGTGGGTTATTATTTTAATAATAACTTAGATACGAGGAGATTCTGACTTGCTGTTGTGGCTTTGGATTGACTATTTAAGAAATAGACTTACCAGTGGCTGTACCAGGAGCAAGACCTGTAAGTGTTTTCTATGTGGGGCTATGGTAAAAGAGGAAAGCCGGGACCAAAAGCACAGAGGAGGAAAAGGCACCCAACCTTTTCAACTGAAGTGCAGAAGGGGCCAAATTCCATGAAAATTTGAGCCTGCGGGCAAGACAAGTTATGAAGCAAGAACCGAACCATGGGCTGTATGCACAGTGATGAAAAAATTTGCCCAAAAATAATAAGCATCTACTCTGCATATCAAATTTGCAAAACACAATTCACTCCACCAAAGCATAAAAGTTAAACATTTGTAAAGCAAGGAGCTGTTTGATGGTTTAAGGCATTATTCATGAACCAAAGTAGAACTGACAAGAGAATTGAAGGAGATGTTGACCTCAATGGTAACACCTTTAAGAATCATGAATTTAAAATTTTTTAGGCTTTTAATTACTCACACCATCTATCTTTGATAGCACAGAATTGGAGAATGTCACTTCTTCCAATGAGCAATTTGAGGTGGCATAGGTGAATGGAACATAATGTGCTTTCATTGCCTACCATTCCTCTTAGACAGAAATTATTAATATTTGAATAGAAAGAAGTGAGGGTGGATATGCATGGCCACCTTAACCCCTTCCCAGACTTCTCCTCTAGCCTCTAGGCTTTTCATTGTCAATGGTTTTAGCAAGGGCAGGTTGGAACCCCTTGCCTGCTTCTGACCAATCGAATTTGTTCCACATTTGTTGGGCCAGAGTGTGTGTAACCAACTCAGCCAAGAAATCAACAACTTTATTTCTCTCATAAGTTTTGCAAGCATCCAAGAATCTGTTTTGACTCTCAACTGCTATCTTTATTATTCCTCTCCCCTAGGTCTGCACCATACCTTAAAAATTCTCAAAAGCTTCAGCAACATTGTTGGTAGATTACCCAAGCCCATAGGAAACCTATAAGATGGGTGGCCCTTCCTCATTGTTACATAATCCATTCATCCCAGCTGCACCTGGCTTTCCTCAGGAGGCATCATCCATTTTCAATTTAATCATGCTTCCAGCTGGTGATTTCCACTTATTTTCCTTTTGCTGTTTTACCAGCCCCATCATTTTGGGGGAGCTTGGAAATGACAATAAATCTCAAGATTTTCAAGAACAAATAACTCTAGATCGTTTGTGGAAAACAGCTTTTATCAATGCTATAGATTTTGTCCATGCTGTATTTAATTCCTCCAAATTTTTTTCAAATTCTGCCCCAAACTTGCAGGGCTGGATATGACAATTCATGAAAATCTGCCTGTTACGCTCAAGCCAGAGCTGTCAAATGGCTTCACTCTGGCAAAAGGGCCATGCTATAAGCAAGATTTTCCCCCAGAATTCCTGAGCAGTTTTAATGATCTGACCTCCCATGAGTTGAAAGTTGAAACACCAGAAAGGAGCTTGATGTATGTAATCTGCCAGTGGCAGGAGACAAAGACATGATCTGTACATTCTTCATTATGCTCATACGTAACACATGACAAGGGTTCTGCAAATCCACATTTAATGGGGTTGTCATTTGTGAGCATTTTATTTTTGATTGTCAACCAGTTAAAGCCAAAGGACTTGAGCTTGGGCCATGCTTTTGGATTTCATATTCTCCTCCAGATCTTAGGTTCCTCCTGTTCCTGCTCCGGGAATCCCCTATAGCTTTCTCTCACCTTGTTTCTTGCTAACATCTCAGCCCCAGGTCAGTGCATCTGGTCCAGCTTCCACCAATACTCTTTTGTGTTCAAGGACAACTGAGCATTGCAATGCTAAAACTTCTCCATTTGGTCACTCTAGAGATTTCCGTAATGCAAGACTTGGAAATTCAACTTCCCAAGTCTGTAGGAAGTGTTTCTCAATGCTGACCTTGGTCGTAATAAAGCTCATTAGTGGTTGTAATTTGGGAAGGCCTTAACAATAGGCAGGCATTGTTTCAAGGTGTACTCCCATCAATAAGTGTGGGAATCATTTTTTTAAGCAAGAAGTGGCCTTTTTTTATTAAGTCCTCACCCATTTTCAGGCACGGACAGATAGAGGATCCTTCTCTTGAAAGAATATCAAAAGGCACAATTAAGGGTAGAAGGATGCAAGTATTTTCTGGAAAGAACATAAGTCCAAAAGAATTGGGAATATTTACACCATCTCCAGTACATTTTTGCTGCTAGAGCAATGCAATTTAAGATGGCCTTGCATAGACCCAGTCCACCCTGCCTTTCTGGTTGGGAGTCTTGGTCCCAGCACCCTACATGCTACCTGTGTTTTGACAAACTGTCAACCCATAAAAAATCTCTCTGAATTTTGTCAATAATTCTCAAAATAGACTTAATCCTTCAATTGCCAAGAAGGCATGGATGCGCATGTTGTGAAGAACAAATTTAGTCATCACTACCCACCTAGCAAATGATAATCACCTGTTTGAACCGCGATTGAGTTACCCTCTAAGTTCATTGATTATGCAATGTAAATCCTGATATTTCTACTTGATTGCTGATAGAGGAATCTTAATTGATCGATAAGGAACTCGTTTGGAGTTCGAAAATTTGTAGAATTCTCTGCTGGATTCTTTGATCTGTGTGGAAGAATCAGACCTGAGATTTGTCATCATTGACTATCTGCACACCTGCTCAATATCAGCTAGGCATGGAAACAGGTTTTTATAACCCTCTATTCATTAAACATAGCTTCCCTAGCTAAGGCCATATTATTTGTCCTGACGGCTTATAGTCCTGGCCATTAAGCATATCTTTCCTGCCAAAGTCATTAAAAGCCAAGCTAAAGGATTCTGTTACTTTCCAAGAGACTCCATTGTAAAAATGCGGACTTGTCCAGTTTGATGAACATAAGTGGCAGTTATCAAAATAAAAAGAGACTATATTAATTTCCATGGATGACCAAAAGTAGGTCAATGGGGCTTGAGAGTACATAAGTATAAAATAGAAAGTTTCTAGGAAGAGAAATCCTAGACAGGCCCAATATGGGTAAGGAACAAAATAAAAAATACAATACAGCTGTGGACCGCAATCACATGGTCAAGAAACCAATACAAATAGCCAAGAAGGGGGAACAAGATCCCCAAAGAGCATAAGCTGAGTATTGGAGAGATAGGAGACAAGTCTCATCGAATATCTTTGTCCAGGCCTGAAACGGAGGAGTCACCATTGTCATCATTGGTCATTGTGAAAGGATAGATACAAGATCTTATAGAGATAAGAGACGAGTCTCATCTAATGTCTTTGTCCAGGCCTGAAACGGAGGAGTCATCATTGTCATCATTGGTCACCTTACACAACCTAGACATTAGCATAGTTACACTACCATTTGTAAATTATTTACGTATCTATACTATAGGTGATTTCTAAGACCTTTCCAAAAATTTTATCTTCATAGATTTGCATCCATGTCTTCCTTGTAATGTTCCCATCTAGGCTGGGCCGACTCAGCCAAAGTACAATAGTGTTTTTCAACACTAAATAAATAAACAATTAATAAATTGTTTTCTTGGGCCGACCTCATTTGAGGCGCCAAAATTTCAATCTGAAATTATGAATTTTCTGGCCAACCTTCTTTCTGGTCGGTGTTTGTTTAGTATTTATGCTTGGTGGATTCTCATTAGACATCATCACGAATTTGGATATCTCAATCTGGCCAAGTATCACAAGGACGTAGTCACCTAGCGTTGGCTCCCAAGCTTGGTGCGTAGCTCTCAACCTAGGGAATTTGTGTTAGCACCATTTCTTACATCTTTGCTCACACAGGTTTCGTGGCTTTGCAGATTGATTTCACACAGGCAGAGGTGATCAGCAGGTTATTGATCAATTCCATCATTCACAGGCATCAAGATTGCACTAACATCTCTAGAGAGACGCGACTTGCTCTAGCCACATCATTCGATTCTAAGCAATAACGTGTTGGCCATCTATCACGGAAGAAATAGACATCAGAAGAGGTGCACATTGATAGTGGCTTTGTGCCACTTAAAGGGTGACAAGCATTTTGTGGACATCGTAAATCCTCCACACCTGAGCATTCTCACACAATCGTGCAGATCCGACGCTCACACAGGAGGCTGCCTCAAGGGAGTCTCTAATTGTGAACCTGTACGGGAGTTACACGCGGAGTTTCCGTCAATTTGTTATTCCGTTACACCTAGAAGGGAGTCGTTTTAGTGGGGAGTTGGTGGTTCTAATCAAATTTGGGCCGACCAGCGAGAGCAATCATTATCGACCAGTCTATTCTATCATCCAGTTGAAGGCGTCCCTTTAGAAGCAGCGTAATCATTATAAGTGGTACATGATCAACGATACCAAATCTATCCGAAGCCCGATTGCTTGGTTTCATTATATCAATCTGTATTGGGTTGTACTCGATTATTCAATTCCTGTATGATTGTCTGGAACGAATTGGAAGTTCAATACAATTTGGTTGGACTATTATGTTTTCAGATCCTTTATATTTGTGTGCAATGGTTATTGTTTGAATCTGTATTTCTAAAGTTGCGGAAGTTAATATCGAAGATCTTTGTTTTCATAGTTTTAGTGTTAGCTTGGTCAGAGCTTATCATTGAATATTACAGTATTTATAATTTCCAATTAGTATTTTTTGTGAAGGTAAATCAGGCATCTTACAGTGGTATCAGAGCAATGATCCTGCCAGCCTGGGGAATGATTCCTTATGCAACTAAGTCAGAGGGATTTGAGGGCTATTGAAACTGAAAAAAAGAAGCTAGAAGCAAATAATCAGAATGCCAGTTAGGGAATTGGAGGCAATGGTAAGATGGAGGACCAAATCAAGGAATTTTGGGCCTTCATGGAGAAACAAGATTAGACAAATCAAGCAGTGCTGCAAATGCTGCAGAATCTGACCACAAGTAACAACAAATTAGGGTCCAACACGATTGAAGAAGGGAATTGTGAACACTCAAAAGGAGAGCACAGCAGGACATCAATGGACTTCATCACAAGACTTCCGAAGGTGCAAGGTAAAGATTGCATTTATATTGTGGTGGATAGGCTCACTAAATATGCTCATTTCTATGCCATTACTTCAAAATTTAAGGCTCCCCAAGTTGCAAATCTGTTTTTTAGAGAAGTTTTTAGACTCCATGGGTTGCCAAGAAACATTGTGAATGACTAGGATAGCAGGTTTATTAGCTTGTTTTGGCAAGAGCTCTTCCGATTGGCTCACATTGAGTTGACCCCAAGCACTAGCTATCATCTACAAACGGATGGACAAACGGAGATCGTGAATAAATGGATTGAAGGATACTTGAGAAATTATGTGACAGGGCAGCAATCGGCTTGGGTAAAATGGCTACATCTTGGAGAGTTTTGCTACAACACCACACATCACATGTCCATATGGCAATGTCCCCTTTTAGTGCTAGAGACATGGTACAGTACGATGTTGACATCATGAATTCTTTGAAAGAAAATCTGCATGTGCAGGCTATCCTCCTGTATTTGAGGTTGCAACCCTACCGTCAATCCTCCCTCAAGGGAAATGGAGAGGAGAAATTAAAACCCAGGTTTTATGGCCCATACAAGATCACACGGAGGATTGGGGAGGTTGCATATGAGCTCGAGTTGCCTCAAGGGAGCAGAATTCACATCTTTCATGTTTCATGCTTGAAGAGGGCTTTGGGATAGCAAGTCAAACCATCAATAGAGTTACCACCTCTCGATGACGAAAGCAAACTCATTTTGGAACCTGAGACAGTGTTAGATGTGAGAGAAGCGGTTAAGGAATAAGACTATTCCCGAATATTTGGTGAAATGGAAAAATCTGCCCATTGAAGATGCCACATGGGAAGGAGTGGAGATTTTCGAGCATCCAAATCTGAGGTTGCTTGAGGACAAGCAACAATCTGGAGATGGGGACTGTAATGTTCCCACTTAGGCTAGGCCGACTCAACCAAAGTACAATAGTGTTTTTCAACACTAAATAAATAAATAATTAATAAATTGTTTTCTTGGGCCAACCTCATTTGAGGCGCCAACATTTCAATTTGAAATTATGAATTTTCTAGCCGACCTTTTTGGTCGGTGTTTGTTTAGTATTTATGCTAGGTGGATTCTCATTAGACATCATCATGAATTTGGATATCTCAATCTAGCCAAGTATCGCAGGGACGTAGTCACCTGGCATTGGCTCCCAGGCTTGGTGCGTAGCTCTCAACCTGGGGAATTCGTGTTAACACCATTTCTTACATCTTCGCTCACACAAGTTTTGTGGCTTTGCAGATTGATTTCACACAAGCAGAGGCGATCAGCAAGTTATTGATCAATTCCATCATTCGCAGGCATCAGGATTGCATTGACATCTCTGGGGAGACACAACTTGCTCTAGCCGCATCATTCGATTCTAAGCAATAACAAGCTAGTCATCTATCACAGAAGAAATAGACATCAGAAGAGGCGCACATTGATAGCAGCTTGGCGCCACTAAAAGGGCGACAAGCATTCTATGGATATCGTAAATCCTCCACACCTGAGCATTCTCACACAATCGTGCAGATCCAACGCTCACACGAGAGGCTGCCTCAAGGGAGTCTCTAATCGTGAACCTGTACGAGAGTTACACGCAGAGTTTCCGTCAATCTGTTATTCCGTTACACCTGGAAGGGAGTCATTTCAATGGGGAGTTAGTGGTTTTGATCATATTCGGGCCGACCAGCAAGAGTAATCACTATTGACCATTCTATTCTATCATCCAATTGAAGGCGTCCCTTTAGAAGTAGTGTAATCATTATAAGTGGTACATGATTGGCAATACCAGATCTATCGAAAGCCCGATTGCTTGGTTTCATCATATCAATCTGTATTGGGTTGTACTCAATTATTCAATTCCTATATGATTGTCTGGAACGAATTGGAAGTTCAATACAATTTGGTTGGACTATTATAATTCAGATCCTTTATATTTGTGCGCACTGGTTATTGTCTGAATCTGTATTTCTGAAGTTGTGGAAGTTATATCAAAGATCTTTGTTTTCATAGTTTTAGTGTTAACCTAGTTGGGGCTTATCATTGAATATTACAGTATTTATAATTTCTAGATAGTATTTTTTGTGAAGGTAAATCAGGCATCTTACATTCCTTGCCTATAGTTTATTATTATGTTCTCAATCATTCCATATTTTCTTAGTCCATCAACCCTAGGGAATGAACATACCTTTTAATTAGAAAAGGTATATTTAGACAGGTCAAAACATTGTTTATTTGTTTGCTACAAAATACATTGTTGTGTTTTTATTCTAAGTAAATAAGGAAGTTGAAAAAAAGAGTAATCAAGATTCAATTTTAACATGTTTCATTTTGGGGATCCAATATTTTAATAGTTAAACCTTCTAATATTCTACAGTGCTTTGTTTGTCAAATTTTAATATTTTATGAGCTTCACTACTTAATATATCTCTTATTTTCCTATTCATGATAGCTTGCATATCCAGTGTTCCACGGGGTTTCGGGGACGAGGACGGGGGGACAACAGGGGACGCATTTCGGGGATGCAAAGGCGAGGGGTCTAAGTTTGGGGGCGGCAGGGGGGTGGTGTAGACGGCCATGTTAATAAATAATTATATTGTAATCAACCATACTAATTAAATAAATGTCGTGGTCGGTCGTACTAGGAATAGATAATAACAGTTTAAATAATACATGTACAGTTTAAAGTAAAAGTTGGATTAGTTGTCGAGAAGGTTGTTAGGAAGAGTTGTCGATGGTTGATATCTCAACCAACCTTAGCCATCTATCCATGTATCTTGTCATTTGTAGTCGGGGGAGGACAATTGCTATGTATTGTTGAGATACTTCATGAAATCAATCAATCCATTGTGCTGTGCAATTATTCTTACGATTGTTCTATGATTCAAATGTGATTCATATTCTAGTACGTGCATTATGTTTGTGAATTATTCTCGTTTACTCCCGTAGTACGTTGAACACTACCCAGTGAGTAAATTTGGCACTGTTGCCTGAGCAGACTAGGGAATCACTCGTCATGGCAACATGATGGGTCTTCCAGCAGATGAGCCCGTGAATAGCAATGAGGAAAGGGAAGACCTATTGACTGAAAATATTGTCAATCTGTGGAAGATATCTTTACGAGATCATGTACGAAAAGGAATCCTACAGGCGGGAGATCCCTGAGGAAGTTATCTGGGATAGGCTGGAAGTGAATGACGAGGTGGATCGCCTCCTGAATCGTATGCCCAGACTGCTAGCCTGTCATTTCATCATCCTACAAGACCTTCGAGAAGAAGAGGATCAGGAACGTCGAAGGTAGCAAATACTACAGCGCTACGAAGAGAGAACCAAACGAGAAGAAGAACGAGACACTAGCCGGAGACATACATCCGGTAGTTAGCAATGATCGCCTGAACAAATTTTAAATGCCCGTACGGCCGAACAAAAACAAGAATAGAGTACCTGACAAGCACGAGACTCAGGAGGAGAAGGTTCGGCGATCACTAAGCTGCAAGAACAAGAAAACCGGCGGAGAAGACTAAAGCAAGCCGGTAAGGAATTGGATGAGGATCTAATTGAAATAAATCAGAGTATTAAAAGAACATATGAGAATCTAACAAGAATAAACACATCCATTGGAAGAGCACACCAAAGTTTGGCGGAAGGAAGGGACGAAGGACCCTTCGGCACCCCATACGTAGGAAGGCATGATCCTTATGAGAACGAAGATGAATTTAGTAGCATCAGACATTTTTGGGAGTTGTCCTTATTGGACGACGATGAACGGCTGACGAGTGGAAGATCTAAGCCCAGTACCCCAAGGCGGAGAGAGTACCGAAGGGAACCCCAGGAGACTTAAGGTGTCGAGGACGCTGACAGAAGACATGGGAGTGACTCGTACGTGGCCGATAGTGCAAGTGATGCATCGGAACGTAGTGAGGAAACTAGTCTAATCAAGTCCAATACACAAGGAAGACAACGGGGAAAGATGGCGACTCCGGAGCGACAAAAGCTACCGAAGTTTACGGGGAATGGGTCAGAAGATCCAGTACGACATTGTAAAATAGGTGAAACTATCTGGATAGCAAGTGGGGAGGATGATCCGAATCAGTGGCTAAAAGCATTTCCAGCGACACTTAGAGATAGTGCCATCGACTAGTACTCTGAATTAGATCAAGCACACAAAGCTACATGGAGATTATTGAATCAAGCATTTCAAGAGGAGTTCAAACTCCTGCAGGATGATAGCGAGATTGTTGCGGAGATATACAATACCAAGTAAGGAAAGCACGAAAGTGTACAGACCTACAACCGAAGACTCAAAGATTTGCTGGGGAAATTGGAGGCACAGCCAGCGAATGGGTTGAAGAAAAGATGGTTCATTGAGGGCTTGCTTCCGTCATTAAGAAAGAAAATGAAAGTCATACCTCCTTCATCATACGCCGAAGCATACAATCGGGCAATGGACATAGAAAGTGAAAATAAAACATCCTCCCGAGGGAAAAAGAAGACAGACAACGAGGAGAGTCCAGACGACAGTGACGGTGAATCCAAGACCGTACAAGCACTCAGAAAAGATATGATGTGAATGATGAAAGAATTGAAGGTCGACAAAGAGAGTGCAAGGGAAGCACAAGAGCTATGGTGTACAGAGTGCAATGGGGAAGGTCACACAAAAGTGAACTGTCCAAAGAAGATATTCTGTGATATCTGCCAAGTTATGGGACATTCCATCAAGGAATGCCCATACAATTTGAGAGCAAGGGGTACACAAGTACTCTTCACTCAAGGAGAGTCGTCAACACCGTCGAACACACCACCAAAGCCCCAGTACAATAGCAATGCATCTCCTAGAGGTTACCGAAGCTAGAGAAACTCGAGAAACATAATACAGTACGATGCAAAAGGAAGGCCCATGATCCAATGCAGGAAGTGCAGCAGATAGAGACCGCACACTAAGAGTTGCAGAGCGAGACCAAGAGGACCCGGGAGAGGGAGATACAGCTATGTATGAGATTGGGTGGGATCAAGCGATCAGAAGATCACCAGTGCTTCCCCTAAGCAAAAGGGTATCCACATGCTGGAAGTAGAAGAACAAGAGGTACTGGCGATCACCAGAGCACAAACAAAAAAGGCCACTTACCTAGATCCAAGTACAGAGACACAAAGGATGAAGGAAGCAAAAACTGAAGTGGAACTGGCGATGGCAAAGGAAAACAAAGTACCTTTGGAGAAGCCAGGAGCCTCTCGGTGGTCGGAGGCGGAAACCAACATCGTACGGTAGGTACTGCAGAACACCATACTGATCAAAGTAACTAACCTTCTCCAGACTATGCCACAGTTGGGACTGGCGATCACAAACGTCGTCGAGCAACGCGTTGGAGAGGAATGAAGGCAAAATTTAGGTACGGAGAACGCTACCGTCTACGGTGAACGGCAATGAAGCTAATGTACTCCGCGAACACATCGAAGATGCGTGATCATGCATATGGAGATCGAAGGGAAATATCTTGACAAATACTGTAGCAGTAGGCAGAGGGATAGAAGTCATACATTACCACCGAAGACACATGGAAAGAGTCTTGGGAAAACCTACCTGCGACGCCAGCATTCAAGAAACGTTTGCGTTGATCAAATATAGAAACATCAGCCGTTGAGGAGCGTTGATGCGCCAAAGGTGGCGTCGGGGCACAGCGGTTTTACTAAGTGCAGCCGATATCCCATTCTGAGAGGAAAGCGTCACGATGTACTACTTGAGAGAGGATGGCCCCAGTAGCGGCATAAAAGGCAAATCATAATTGGAAAGAACGCTCGGTCGAGAACCTGTGAGCGGAGAAATATGTCGCCGACTTAAAGAACTAGGCGTAAGCAAAGGGTATTGGCTTCCTCACGAATCATCCGGATGGAAGTGTAAGTCGGTTGTTGGACAAAAGGAAGAAACTATGGAACCTAGCGGCTCACCGAAGTACTTGAACTTCGAGTTGTTCGAAGGAGACGAGGAGACGGAAACTCGGTGAATGGCTTATTTCATTGGCAAATGGAAGACTAAAGTCGCGAAGTCATATTAAATCAGAGGAAAGAATATCGGCTCGCCGAATTCGATAAAATGGACAATAGTCAGTCACTCAGGTCAGATAATGGATCCCGCATCAAAATCGTCCGAAGTCGCTTAGCGCATCGACTTTTTCACGCGGATCGCGAAATCAGAAAGTGCCAAGAGTTGGAAAAAGTAGAAAAAATTAAAAAATTGAGGGGGAAAAATAAAAGAAATTCGAAGGACGGCAAGTTATATAAGAAATCAAAAGGCAATACTCTTATTCAACATATAGTACGCCGAACGGTCACACTCGAGAAAGAAGAGGAAAGGAGAGAAATTTTTTTAGAAGCCAAGATAGTCACACAAAGAAAGGAAGGGCGAAGTAGGAAGAAGTTCGTACGCCCTTGGTGCCTGAAGAAGTCCGTACGACTTTGTTGTCTAGAACGATCTGACAAGGAGGCCGTATGCTATAGCAAAGAAGTCGCACATTGTAACAAGGAGGTCGTACGTTGTAACAAGGAGGCCGTACATTTGGAGAAGAGGGTCGTACACTCTAAAAAGAGGAAGTTCGTACGGTGTGGGGAGAAATCCGTAAGCCTGGAGAAGAAATCTGTATGGTGTGAGGTGAAGTTCGCCGTACGTTGGGATAAGGAAGAGGTCATACGATCTGAGGAGGAGGTCGTACAGTGCACTGAGGAGAAATCTGTGCGGTGTGTTGAGCAAGAGTCCATACACATAAAGCAGGAGTTTGTACGCATAAAGAAGAAGTCCGTACGCATAAAAAAGACCGTACGCATAAGGATGAAGTTCGTATGCACTAAGGGAAGGTCGTACGGTGCAGAAAAGGAGAAGTCATACTCAGTGCCGACTTGAACAAGGGGAGATGTCAAAAGAGGGAGTCAAATGCAAATGTCGTACCAGTTGCCAGCAAGCATCACTAGTACGGAAATTGGAGTGTCGTACCATCCATTGCCACACCAAGCATCGACTGGGAGAAAGTAAAGTCTAAGAAAAACAATGCAAAATCTATATTTTTCGGCTTCAACAGCACTATTCGAAACTTGTGGAAAAATCATGAAAATGAGGCACGCGATGAAGTTTCGAGTTGTTCCAGAAGTGTTAAATTGGTCTTGGCGGCAGGGGTGCTACCCCTCGACCTCGACCCCACCCTGAACCACAACAAGGGCGTTGCCCCCAAACACCCATCAAATTTATTGGAATTGCCAAATTGCAATACAACCAACCATCATAGTACAGTTACAAGAGCAATTGGCAACCAAGCAAACAAGAGTGGCAGCTCTCAAGGAGAAATTGGCAGAGAGGGACAGAGTATTGGGTCAGTTGATAGAGAAGGATACCCAGGTGGCCAATGCACAACAATTTTCAGCACAGAAGGAGAATCAATTACAGGAAAAGGACGAGGAGTTGGCATTTTTTGTTTTCAGTCATCTGGAAGACGACTACTTTGTGGGGGAGGATGATGTAGACAACCATGTTAATAAATAATTATAATGTAATCGACCGTACTAATTAAATAAATGTTGTAGTCGGTCATACTGGGAATAGATAATAATAGTTTAAATAATACATGCACAGTTTAAAGTAAAAGTTGGATTAGTTGTCAAGCAGGAAGTTAGGAAGAGTTGTCGACGGTTGATATCTCAACCAACCTCGGCCGTCTATATATGTATCTTGTCATTTGTAGTCCGGGGAGGACAATTGCTATGTATTGTTGAGATACTTCATGAAATCAATCAATCCATTGTGTTGTGCAATTATTCTTACGATTCAAATGTGATTCATATTCTAGTACGTGCATTATGTTTGTGAATTATTCTCGTTTACTCCCGTAGTACATTGACCACTACCCAATGAGTAAACAGGTGGCAGGGGAGTGGTGCGCTGAAATACATATAGTACTTGAAAAATTAGTTATAAAAAGATGTATAACTGTAGAAGCCTAAGGAATAAGTAAAGTTTAAAGTTTAAACACATTGCAATGATTTCATTGAACTAGTTAACATTGAAAATCAAAATGAAAATATACTTAATAGACATTGGAACGAGAACTAGATGTTTCATAATTTGAATTTCATAATCATGATTCATAATTACAATCAACAATGTTCAAACTTCAAACTTCAAAAACAAAATACTTAATAGTAAATGGCTAACTTTGGACGGGTATGGACATCCAGCAAAGCATAAACAAAAATGAAACAAAACAAAAAAACCTCATACATGTGACTTTCAATCGCCCGAACTCAGATGCCCACACTCAATCATGTAAACACTTAAAGAGGAAAAAGTCAAAGGCATGGTCGATTTAGCTTTTAGGCTTTTAAGAATACTTTAAAATTTAAAATTTATAAATTTTACTTCTTTTTTTTAAATCATTTTTTATTGCATTTTTAAGGGGGACGCCTACAAGTTTCTTGCACTTTGGGAGACGTCTGAAAGTCTCGGGGACGTCCAGAAGTCCCCTTAGAAGAGAGACGTCTCGGAGGCAACAGAGAAACGAGGGGATGGCAAGGGACGGCGGGGGACGACGAGGGGACATTTCCCTAAAGTCTCCAAGTCTCGGAAACGTTCCCGTCTCGTAAACAACAAAATTTTTGGGGGGGGATGGACCCCGTGGAACACTGCTTGCATCTAAATCCCATACGGATTGCTTCTTCTAGTCATTCAACTTTCTCTAGCTACAAGCATCAACGATGAGGTTGTTGTGGTTGACTTAAATGGTGAGGGGTTGATCCTGTTGATGGAGTTAGTGTCTAGGGGGGTTTGGTTTAAGTTGGTTGTGGTGTGGTATGTTCTTGGGTGTGGGTGTGGGTGTGGGTGCAAGTGTAATCGGTTGTAGGTTTTGGGTGGTTTGGGTTGTTTACTATGTCTAGTTCATTGTTGTTTCAATCATTTTTGCTTTGTAATTGCTTTCTTTTTGGGGTGAGGGCCCAATAGACATTCTTGACAAGATACTAAAAATATATTCTTGTGAAAGGGTATTATGTTCATAGTGAAAAACATGATATTGGCAACTAGAGTAGAACTTTTCAAATATTTTTTTAACATATAATACAGCATTGGTATCAATTTTTGATTGCATACATTCAAAGTTCCTAAAAAAATTAAAATATTTTCACTCAACCTACCACAACAAAAAACACAATTGTAATTTCTAAATATCAATCACAAACTGAAAAAGTTCAAGATTTCAAGAAATGTGGTTGAGGCCTATGGTATCATGCATAAAATGAAAGTAAAAATCTCTAAAGGCTTCAAGTTTAAAGAAGTGGAGATTTATTTGATGCTTCTGGTTAATTACTTATTTGCTCCTACACCCCCATCAATTCAACATTTGTTGGTTGTGGTGCTTCACAATTCAAGCAATCATTCGTGAATGGTAGTTCTTTATTCCTAGGTTGCAGGACAAACAAAGAGGTTGAATGAAAAGCAATGGTTTCAAAGATGGCTTTGCCTTCATCCTTGGGTTGCAGGAAATTGGTTGTGGAAGGTGGTTCTTTGATTGTGATTCAAGGTCCTCATTAAGGGTTCTTGTCCAAATTGGAAGAATAATTGGTTTTTAAAGGAGGCATTAGCTTTCAACAATTCATTTGAGGTTATCTAGTTTTAGCATTCCGTTCAAGAGTCAACTTGATGGTTGATTTTTTGTCTAATGCAAGTATGGATCAAGACCAATTCTCACCTATTTTCAATGAACATTCTAACACATGGCAAAGTTTGGATAAAATTTTAAGTTTCAAACCTTTGTAATTTTGAGGTGGTTTCCTTAGTTGGTCTTTCGTTGACCTTTCATCTTTTCCTAGGCCACAAGAGTTTATTGCTTTCACTATGTTTGGCATGACAAGGTGGTGACACACTTCAAATCTAGGAGGATGGTTGTTTGATGATTATATGATGTGAGACCTTGGCCCATAGTGACATTTTTGGCAACAAGACAATTCTTTTTATGGTGAGAAGTGCTTGGATTTTCTATTGTTTGATTTTGAGATTCTTAGGACTAGTTCATAGAGCTTGGCATTACACTTTCTAATGGTGTTTGGGAGTTACTATAATCCTTTCTAAACTCTGGTGGGTGCTATAGCTCAAAAGCATAGCATATTGCAACCCAAGGATATGTTCTTATGAGGTAGGTTTTTGGATTGCTACCCTAATTCCATGTTTCCTTGTCTTGACTTTGTAGACTTGGGTTTTGTTATAATTGCATTGGATTTTAAGGGTATTGACGAGGAGGGTCCCCTAAGGACTAATGCTTCTATTTAGGAGGATTTTATTTCCATGTTGGTGGAAATTATTCTTGTAGTTGAACACAAATTATGGCCTGGAGATTTTTCTCTCCTCTTAGTTTGTTCAAACTCAATTACAATGGTATTAGATGTTAGTGTTTAGATCAAAAATGCAATAAGCAAAAAACTCAACACATGAGACAAAGAACACAACAATTTACCCTAGGAAAACCCTCCTACTCAAGGGAGAAAAACCCAGCAAAAATATCTCTTATATATATCATATAAAAGTGCAGAATACTGCTTTACAACCAGACCCTTCTCAAGGGCAAATTGATTCAATGTATTAATAGCACCTATCCTTGGATGCAAAGATAAATATGTTTCTTCTTGAAGTCGATCTGCTGCTACAAGATGGTTTGCTGCTCCTTCTTGAAAGAATGTGAAAATAAGAATGACTTGATGTCTTGAATGGAAGAACTTCACCTTGTATATATACAAAGCAAGGTGACTTTTCATCTAGGTTGGCTCCCTTAGATGAAAATAATATAAAATATAATTTGCAATAAGAAGGCCGGCCAGCCTTGAATTAAGGAGAAAATATCTCATGAAGCTACCAAACGCTAACACTCCCTCTTAGCTAGGGAGATATTTTCCAGAAATCTCTGTCATGGAGTATCTCAACATGATGCCCACAATGGCTACACCCATTTGTGGAAAGCTCAAGGGTACATCATGAAGTCTCTCAACGTGATGTCGTCATGGAGTCTCTCAACATGATGTCCACCATGGCTACTCCCATGTGTGGAAAGAAACACAAGTGCAAGTGCCCATCACGGAGTCTCTCAACGTGATGTCAATATGGAGTCTCTCAACGTGATGTCCACCATGGCTACTCCCATGTGTGGAAAAACACAAGTACAAAGGGTTCATCACGGAGTGTCTCAACGTGATGTCATCATGGAGTCTCTCAACATGACGTCTCATCTCAGTCTCGGAGATGAACAAGGGCTCGCACCTCATATTTCTCCATCTCAGAGAAATATACACTACAAGGGCTTTCACCTCATATTTCTCCGTCATTGAGAAATATACACTACAAGGGCTTTCACCTCATATTTCTCCATCACAGAGAAATATACACTACAAGGGCTTTCACCTCATACTTCTCTGTCACAAAGAAATATACATTACAAGGGCTTTCACCTCATACTTCTTCGTCACAGAGAAATATACATTGCAACAGATCTTCATGATGATGTGACTCCCTCTGAAGCTCCAATTTCTTGCATCAACCTCCTGACCTCCTCATCCAAGGTTGCCTCTGTTGGTTTGTCAAACTCCCTCTGAAAGTTAATTCCTCCTCTTCAAAGAAACTGATCGCAATGACAACCTAAATAGGTTCTTCCTCTTCGAGAGATGTCTCCAGTTACGTGCCACCAACTCAGTCCCATGGTAGCAAGTTGTGTCTCCATTCTTCAACCTGTGTGACTTCCTCATAGGATGCATCAAGCTCTTTCTCCCTTGAATGCAATCTCTCATCATCCTTATGCTCCTCGGTCCGTCTTGAAAGTATTTTAGAGAGTTTAATAATAGTTCATAGAACTAAACTATCCCGAAGAGAAATACCAATGCTAGAAGCATACATGATTCACTATTCCAATGTTATTGCATGAATTAATAACAACATAAAAAAAAAACATTATTCAAGAGTATGAAATACTTATCTCTTCATTGTCTAATCTTCCTCACAATCCATCAATTGTTCTTTCCTAATCTTTGCACTTAAGGATTCAGATTTGCTACAAGATTCTGCAATAATTGATCACGATTGGATATAATGTTCACACACAGAATGCTGCAAGTGCCCACTACAAGGTAGTCCCATTTAATTTTCAGGCGACACAGGTCCCTTCACTCGAACCTACGAATATCAGGCACCTCAATGCCATGATGATCACAGGTAGGTGTTGACACATCATTCACCAGGCGAAAGAAGTTTCCTTCACACTTATTTCATTCACAATTATTGATAATTCAGTTCCGTTGTAGTTGAATCGATCGCAATGTTGTTCAAATGAAATAATACGCAGTGGAAGAAAACCACGAAGTCCAAGCTTGTCCCTTTTTGTCAATGAAATGCAGACTCCTTGTTGAACCAAGGATCGAGGAGAATGGCGTTGTCTCATTAGTGGACAATGCAGGGGCGCGTGACTTTGTTGGATAACCTTCTTCGAACAGCCCCATCCTTATGCTCGCTCTGTCACACTCGATATGCGATTTCTTAGTGCCACCCAGAGATTGCCTGATTCATAGAGAATGACTTTTATGTTCATGAGATATTCTTCTATCCCTATCCTTTACTGCCTCTGATATGGTCTTTTAATTCATGCAATTTCACAAGGGCTGAGTGACTGAATATTATCCAATCAATGTGCAGCCAATTTGAAGACCAATGACTCCTAATGGTGTCTAGATCTGCTTTGCAGAAATTAAATTCTCTTTCCAAACTCAATCCATAGCTTTGCCTGGACTAAAACTCCTTCAAACTACTTAAGAATTCTGATTAGATCTTTTCTTAGACCCACTTTGATACCATGTTAGTGTTTAGATCAGAAATGCAATAAGTAGAAAACTCAACACATGAGACAAAGAACACAACAGTTTACCCTGGGAAAACCCTCCTACTCGAGGGAGAAAAACCCAGCAAAAATCTCTTACATATACCATATAAAAGTGCAGAATACTGTTTTACAACCAGACCCTTCTCAAGGGCAAATTGATTCAATGAATTAATAGCACCTATCCTTTGATGCAAAGATAAATATGTTTCTTCTTGAAGTCGATCTGCTACTACAAGATGGTATGTTGCTCCTTCTTGAAAGAAAGTGGAAATAAGAATGACTTGATGTCTTGAATGGAAAAACTTCACCTTGTATATATACAAAGCAAGGTGACTTTTCATCTAGGTCGGCTACCTTAGATGAAAATAATATAAAATATAATTTGCAATAAGAAGGCCGACCAGCCTTGAATTAAGGAGAAAATATCTCTTGAAGCTACCAAACGCTAACATTAGAAGCTTTGTGTGGTAAAATAAAGGGTGCAAGCTCTCCTGCATCCATTAGAGATGTTAGCATGGCAAGGAAGGAGACTCTAACAATGTGCAAGGAGATGAAGGACCTAAAATCCTTATGCTTGGATTTATGCTTAGTAATGAAAATTTTGATGATACCATATTCTAGTGGCTAATGGGGAACTATTTGATTCCATCATGCTTACATCCTAAGTTGATGGAAAGTTGTACAGAGCTAAGAAAAGAGTGGTGTTCCATGGAATTTAGTTTATGGCATTGGAAACTTCATTTGTTGGTTCAATCATCACGATTGGCACAAGCATCAAGGATAAGGTTGTTGTGATTGACTTAAATCAATGACGGTTTGATGTTGCTAGTGGAATTGGTGTCTACAAGAGTTTAGTTTATGTTGTGGTTGTGGTATGGTATGTTCTTGGGTGTAATTGTAGGTGTTGTTGATTGTAGTTATTGGGTGGTTTATGTTGTTTATTGTGTCTGGTTCCTTGTTGGTTACTTGAAGCTTCTAATTGCTTATTTGCTCCTGCATCCCATCAATTCAACATTCATTGATTTTTCATCACAATACAATAAAAATAATATAATTGCACTTGAAACAAATAAGCATCAATAAAAAGAATGTCAGCTTTAAATCAAACAGCCTTATTTATGATGGTATGTTTTAAAACTAGGGTTTTATAATATTTTTCAGCCTATCCTCTTGACTTTTGAAGGATATCTATACTAGGCCACACTTTTATATTTGTTTTATAAGAAAATAGAATACATTGCCAAGACTAGCCAAGTCACTGAGTCATCAATTATTAGCAGATTCCGTGAGACTTTGCAAGTCTCTAATAGAGTCAACAAGTCATCCATGTCAAGGCAGCAAGACTTGCTGTTGCCCAATTGACAATTCTTGACAAAAACCCACTGAATCTCAATATTACGGTCTTGGCACAAAATTTGTAGAGAGAAAACACTTGGCAATAGCCCAACCTCATATGATTCAACTTTACGATAAAAATTAGTTAAGAGTGAGATTTGATAATAAAAATTCCCCTCCCAATTTCATAAAGTTGTGTGCTTACCCAGCACTTCAAGAAAAGGATGGCGTCTTAAATCTTATGTTAGTTTCATTCAATATTTATACTAATACATAGAAATTAACCATTGTGTAGAAAACCCAAACAAAAAATATATCAATATAAATGCAAATTATTTAACCTTTCCTCACACTCACCTTATTAGATGCATGCTAACACTAATATTAAACCAGAATGAGGCTAGACAACATAACATAATTGTTGCACTATGGATTATTTTTATGATACATTGTTTCATGGCAAACAGGAAAATTTGGCATGATATGCAACTTTCATGGCTTTGTATTAAATACCATTAAAATTTGACATGTTCAATCAATAATGTAGGCTCTCACTCAATACTTGATCTGAATAACTAAGATATTAAGAGGTCTTTGGAGGGATTCTCATCTATATGGGAAAATCAGCAAAATATCACCTTCATTTTTGTGTAACAAAATATTGAACAATTCCACCCTAGTGCTTGTCCTCCTTAGGAATATTCTTCTCTGGTGCAGGCGGCTCAATATTTTTGGGTTTTACATGCTCAGTCCTAATAATGAACATCCAATTAAAGGTTAGAAAAATTCCATTCATGTATAATCAAGTAAATAGAGTTAACAAAACAGAAAATTCTATTTTACTCTCACCTAAACAGAAACTTTTAGTAAGTTAGTAACATATTAATTAATGATCTGATGAATTGCAAACATATAAGTACAGTTCCCTATAAACATGGTTTCCTAGTTTCCAATAATCAGGGACAGCTAAGAAATGTTTCCTCACCATCCCCTATCAAATATTTTATGACAGCCACAATAGGTATTACAAATAAGCAGGGAGATGTTTCAGGAATATCCTCCAAGTTTCCAGTCAATTTAGTTAACTTCCAGACATCCCCTAGAGGTTTAAAAAGTGCTGGGAACAGCAAGCTATCCCTCAAAAGTTTCAGAGACATTCTGCCATCCACAAGAACATCCTATTCCCATGCATTGAAAAAATATAGATTTATATTAAATATGACTTTTGCTGTCTGATGGGGCATAATTTTTTTTTTGGATCCTTAGGGAATAGCAAAGTGGGCAATACCTGATTTTTAACTTTATCCTTTAAGTTATGGTGAACCATTTTTTTTTTAAACTCACATAAGTAAATAAAGTTTTCATATAAACTTGCACTGAAGTATCTACATATTTTCGTCAATGCAATTTATGGGCCATACCCCAATTTTAGTTATAGTTACAGCAGACCTGACACATGTAGTCAAACATTCAGTTTTCATACAAAATCATACCTAAGCATCTGCAGCTATGAAGGTTGAGTATATGCGTCCTGATGTTGATGAACCATGTTGTAGCCAAAGACCACCACCCTATGTGGATTCAATCCAAAGAGGAGACCCTTTAAGTGATTGTGAAGAAATGCATGAATTTGCAACATATGAGCTCCAACATCAGGCCCAACACCATGCAGAATCCTATTATTATCTTTGGGCACAGGCTCATATCTATTAAACACTTTACAAGTGACAAACACTTCAAAGCACTACAAGGCCTGTGAAATCACTTGGAGAGTGAAAGACATAACTATCCAAAAGATCCAAATGTTTGCAGCGACCTTCAATGCACAAGCCCAAGATTGGTATGTGCACTAAGATGCAAAGGCACAAAGACCATTCTGTAGGATTTGAAGGATCTCAAGAAGGATTTCCTTGCTGAGTTTGACTATCTAGAGATGTCTTGCCAGAACATTATTGCTCTAAAGGAGATTAAACAGCAAGCAGGTAAGTTCATGTGCAGTTATGATCAACACTTCAAAGAGCTATGCTCAAAGATCCCACAAACAATTGATGACATCATCAAAAATACTGATTCATTAATAGACTCACTACACACATCTAAAGAGTTGGTCCAATGCTTGCTACTGACACACAAAAAAGCCTTGGACATAGCCCTGTGCTTGGACATCCTAGGCCAACCATCTTAGAACTGAGCTACATGGCTTGAAGACCAAATGGGAAAAACGGATGCATGGATAGAATAGTGTATGAGATGCAAGAACACATTGCAACTCACTGTCTAGTGGTAAGAGCTCAGGTAATGGGTGTTGTATCGTTTCCTCAACTTCCGCACATCATAGAATGTGCAATATACCATGAGAGCCATAAGAAATCATATCATGCTCTTTTGCAAAAGCTGCAAGTTGTCACCAAAAAAATTTGGTGCGAGGTCTACCAAAGCACCACCCATGACACCAACTCATGTAAAGTTGTGTAAGCATTATGGGATCAACATGGAAAGGTGGTAATGAATATTATAGCCCAACCAACTCAATAAAATCAATGCCACAAGTACTATAAAATCAAGACTACCAAGGTCAATGACCTAGTTGTTGAAGATCATGGCAGCTTCAGGCGAATACCTTCCAGCACAGTACGCATGAAGATAATAATTAAAATATAGCCTTTGACTATTTAATTATTATATACGTCTTAATGAAGAGTCATTCTCTTTGTTAAGAGATGCATTTAATTAAGAGATGCGAATTTCATAATGAGGAGGCGCGAATTTTTAAGAGGCCGACTTCTTGGTTATGAAAAGATTTATTTGTTGAAACGTCTTTGTACAAGAGGCCGACATTTCACTTTTGAAAGATCACATCCTTTGAATTTATCCTATTGTCATCTATATAAGGAGATCTCATTTATTCTTATCATATCGATTTCAAGCAAGTTCGAATTATTCCTTCATTCAAGTGCGAATTCCTTCAAGAGCAGATTGCGAATTTCTCTAAGTGCAGATTCAGTTTACAAGGAAGAGCAGAGTATCTTCTGTTATTGCATCTAGAGTTGATGCTGGATATTGGCCTTGTATTGGCCTCATTGTAAAGAGAATTACTGCCATTACTTATTTATATAAAAGAGAGATCTTTGTTGCTGGGTTTTTCTCCCTCAAGAGGAGGGTTTTCCCAGGGTATATGCTGTGTTTCTGTGTCTGATTTTGAATTAATTTTCTGTGCACTTATCTGATCACTAATTTAACACTAGTCAATGAAGGTGTGAAGGTTGTGGTGGTGGTGGTAATCATCAAAATAGAGGCTGACCACACCTGATCACATGCCATAGTTGCAGGAAGCAAGGTCACATCATGCAAATGAAAAAAACTCTTGTTCTATGGTTATTGTGATGGTAATCACAAAACACAGGAATATATTATTCTGCTCCAACAAGTTGAATCAAATAAAAAGGTAGTATAGATGATCTGAAAGGATCATGTCACGCCTCCTCCAACAATGCCTATCCAAGTATTGACACAAAGTGATGTAGAAGAACAAGGTGAGAACAACGCAACATGAGAGTATGTGCTTGTCGGGCCCAAACTAATACAGACAGTGGCATAAGCAGACAATCTAAGTTACTAGTTCCAGTACGGGTACCGAAACCCAGTATAGTGGTACCGGAAAAAAATTCCTTGGGTACAGGTACAGGAATATATATGTTCAAAATTATAAATTATAAGAACAATGATACTCATAATTGCCAATAAATAGAATATTTAAATACCTCATATTCATAATTTGCAAAAATGAAAAATACTCGAGTCTCAAATTGCCATTACACAATGAAAATTCAAAATTACAATCAATATTTCATAGTCTTCATATTCTTCTTCATCAAAAGTATCAAGGTCAACATCTGGTTCAATTTCATTTGGACCACAATCAATTGGAATGCCACTCCCCCTAGTTGCGTCGTGTGCAGAAGTTGCCTCATCTATAGAGACTGGCAAGGTGTGCAACTGTAGCATCTAAATAAGCACACTCATGGCTTAGATACCAATTCCTTGTCACACCATCACTGTATTCAGGTGTCTTATGTGACAAGAAACGAAGATTGGAGTGTACATAGACCCAATCCTCAGCTTTTTTTGCACCCAAACGGTTGTGCTTAACCAAGTGGATGGAGTATGTACTCCAATTCCACTCAGCTGAAGAAGAACTTCCAACCTGTTGAATTTGCATACAAAAATTACTATATAATTTCTTAAATACAAAACGTAAATTATAAAATTATATTATTATAAAATATAACATATAGCCTAATAGCATCAAATGAAAAATGAGAAAAATAAAAAATAAAAAAGAATTAAGTTACATACTTGGGAGAGAATTTTAATTGCAAGAGGCTGCAAGTAAATGGAGCCTTGACCATGTAGATTCTAGATACCACTAATCATGAGCGTCTTTCCTATATTTGTCTTAAAGAGTGGAAACATCATGATTCTTTGAAGATATGAAGTGGCCAAACTTGTTCAAGACAATACTTTGGATATCTCCATCTGAAAATATCTTTCTAAATGTAGCCTTGTAGCCAATAGCAACCTCCTCATCCCTATATGGTGGCACCCTCCTTGGCAATGAAAGTACCTCCTTGCTTTAATACTTTGGCAACAAAGCAAATGCTAAGAAATGTAAGGGGGTGGTCATATTGTTCTAATGGTCAACAATAATCTTTTACACAATTTTGAAAAATGTTTCCATTGGGTCATGTTCCTATTATTATTCTTTTTTTCTCCACCATGGAGTCCATGCCATCATACATTTCACCCAAACATGGGTGATCAATATCAGCATACATAATCATGCTAATGATGGGCTCAATGAAATTCAACACATTTTCCACATGAGACCACCACTCATCATCTAGGATCAATGCTTTTACTTTTCGGGCTCTTTTTGTGCTTGATTTCCTCCATACATGCCATAGGCTATTAATGACCATAGAACTCAAGGCCTCTCACACCTTCACAAGTCATCTTAAGACAACTGTGTGAGATGCAAATTGAGTTTCGACAACCTATCATGGTATAAAATAATACATGTCACATATCAATGATATAAAAAATTAAAAAATATATTAAAAGATAAAATTTAAATTATGTTCAACAACTCCAACTTGGAGGAGGTCCTCAAGATGCCTTGTGACATATGATGATTAGTCACAAACATTTGGATCTTTTCATCCTCCGTGTAGATTTGTTTGACCCACTCAATTTGTGTGCAAATCTTTTGCAATATCAAATTGAGTGAGTGGACTACATATGGCATCCAAAAAATGTGACTATATGTACCCTCCACTATAGACCTAGCTGCCCTACAATTTTTAGCATCGTCCATTATGACTTGGACAACATTTTCAAAGCCCACCACTTCAATGGATTCTATGAGGATATTGGCAATTAAACTTGCACCTTTTACTTGCCCCTCACAATCCATTGCCTTCAAAAACATCACCCCTTTAGGAGACACTACTGTAACATTGATCAATGGTCTATTTTTGCAATCTTTCCATCCATCAGAAATGATGGACACACCTTTTTGGGCCATGCATCCTTGATTGTTCTCAATGATGCCTTTACTAAAGCTTTCTCCTTCGCCAATAAGGCAGTTCACACCTTTTCATACCCAAAACTAACATAATCAAAAGGTGCATTGCAAAGGGCCGTCACCATATCCCACCAATAAGGTGATCTAACAAGGTTGAAAGGAAGCTCATTGCCATAAATGCAACGAGAAATGCTTTGATCTGCAATCCCCCGCACTTCGTTCTTGAAGACATTCTCCAATGGGCCTATTTTTCATGAAACAGAAACATTCTCTTCTTCAAAAGATGGGTGGCATTGGCATGAAAGGATGTGGGCCAGCCAATCATGATAAGCCACTAGAAGGTGTGTGCAAAGAACTTGGCAAGAGGATGTGCAAGAGCCTTTGATCTATTACTTGTCATGTCGGCATCCTCTTGTTCTTTAATATAAACAAATATTTTGACAACCCTTTTTTATTTGGCCTAGGACAACTTTTATTCCCTGTAAAGGAATACGCGCAAAAGTGATGCTACCAAAAGCAGGCAACACTGAACTAAAAATTGACATTTAAAAAGCCCCTTATTATGCATAAAAAGTTAAAAACTTGATTTAAAAAAAAAACTTGAAAAATCTTCAAAAGCATTATTGAAAACTTGAAAAAAATGAAAGATTTACTCATCTTTAATAGCTAAATCCTTTTTTGTGCAGCTATTTCTAACCTATTGGCGTAGGTCTTACTCCCCCATAGCCCTCACCTTCGAAAATAAATGAAGCAACCTTCAAAACCCAATAATGGTAGCTTGGAGGAAAAAAATGCAATTCTTGGCCTTCTATGTTTGTCAAATGAGTTGCAAACATGATAAAACCCTCACTTTAGGGCAAATGGAATCATTGGGAACTGTTTTGGATTAAAAAATGCTTTCTTTAATGTTTAAAATGTGTTTTTGGCCCCATAAGCTACGGGTACACAGGAGTCCTTCTGGATATGCCCCAGGTACACCCAGGGTACCACCCGAGTGCCTCAAGTTCCTTATGGGTCCTTCTATGAAGTACCCACAAGGAATCCAAGGTAGTACCCTTGGTGTACTCGAGGATGCACCCATAAAGGACCAAGGCCCATATTGGACCCACATGAGTACGGCAAGATATTTTGTAGAAACCTAATAACACAACAAATAATGATAAAGTATACCAAATGAAGGATGTCCTCAATCAACTAAGCCCCAATGATAATGAATGTTATTGAATCTATCAAGAAGTTGTGTAGATGTTGTGCGCAACATAGCAAGACATCGCCTAACAAAAGCCAATAGAGCACAACGAGCTAGAAGTGGGGTAAGAGATTCTCAAACTTCTTACTAATGTAGGATTTTTGACAAAGATCAAGAAGCTTGCAAGGCATGAAGATTGTGACCTACTTCAACCTAGTACTTATAAGGAAGGCGAAGTATGCAAAGTTAAGCATGCAATGGAGCCCAGGTATGACATCAAACTTCTACTCCCTTTACAATTTGATGGATTCCTACTTCAAGATGTACTAATGGATACAAGGGCTGAAGTATATGTATTAACAAAGATGGTGTGGCAAGCGATGGGTTGGCCTGCATTGGTCCCATCCCCACATGTCTTCCATATGAAAAACAATACCCCAAAAAGGCTTGCCATGTTGCTACGCAATGTTGAAATCAGCATCAAGGGAGCCACATTCCATGTGGATTTTGAGGCCATTGAGATGGCCTAAGCAAAACAAAATCCTACACTCTTAGGAAGACCCTTATGTTTTCGAGCCAAAGCCAATATGCACTTCTAACAACACACAACCAAGAATGATGAGAAGCATGTGATCTTCCCTCTAGATCATGCTCATGGATCATTGTATGTTGAAATGGTGCACATTGAAGAAAAAGATATCAAAAAGATGTGATAGGTAACAACAAACAAGGCTAATGACATCTAACAAAATTTTGAGGGTGCTCTCAAATGGGTAGTTGGAGCATTAGTTAATTAGCAAGTATGAACTCGCCAAGAAGACTTGCACAATAGCTTGCATCTTGTGTGAGGCACACCTATTAAAATTGCACTAGCTCATAAATCACCTAACAACTCCATCAAACTGATTTGGAAGCCAAGGAATGCATCAACCCTCCAACTAGTCAAACATCATGCATGTGCACCAACTCTGGCACATCACAACCACACCACTTTTTGATGGGACTAGCAATCCCATCAAATATTACAATTCAATGGAGTGCAAATTCTCACAAGAGCATGATCTTCACCACCATTCCATACACACTTAAACATATTTCAAACTAATGGTAGGTAGTGCACCAATCTATCATCACCAACTCGCCAAAATTTTGCACATCATTTCTCTATTAGTTTTGTACTCCAAGAGCACAATAATTGTTGTGTCATAGTGGCAAGAAACTTGCACAATCACATGCTATGATATCTAAAGGCATCTAGAGCCCAATTATCTCAAACTACCCTTCAAAAATGTAGTCACACTAGTTTGCAACTAGCTTAGGTGACCTTGTACTCCTATGGTATGAGCAAAAGGAATTGTGCTGAGAGATAAATAATTGGAATCAACTTAAGGAAGAGTTTGTACCTACTTTCAACTTTAGGGATCACACTCCTAGCCTTGATTGAGCATTAGAAAATACTAAAGAAGCATTTTTCAATGAGCTGCCAAAATGTGTGAATGTGGTTCATTCATTAGTTAATGCGAAAGGCATGGGGACCAAGGCTTCAATTTCATCCAAGTCAATTACTATTGATGTTTATAGCAGCATCGGGCAAATTTTTCCAGCCCAGATCACTAGGAGAAAACAATTAAATAATAGCCCTTCGGCTATTTAATTAATGGATGCGATTTTATGAAAACTCACTTCATTTGATAAATAATATTTAATATTTATTTATTGTGGAAAATCGAATTAATAAGGAGGCGCGATTCTTAAGGAGGCTGACTTCTTGTTTATTTGAGACATGCCTTTTGAATAAGGCCGACATGTTATTCTTGAAGAGGCACATCTCTCCCTTCAATTGGTATTTATACTCATTGATTGTATTCCATTCCATCATCCATTTATTTTGCATTCATTCCATTCACATCAAGTTCGAGTTCTTCAACTGCGAGTTTGTCTCAAGAGCAGATTGATATTCGAGTAGAAGGCTGAGATAATTATTAGCAAATTGCATCACTCAGTCTCTATATTTGCATCAGATTGTGGTGCCTTGTGTTGGCCTTCTTATCGGCCTTTTGTAAAAGTGACATTCTTATTGAAATTCAATAATATAAGAGATATTATTGGCTGGGTTTTTCTCCCTCAAGAGGAGGGTTTTCCCAAGGTATCTACTGTGTCTTGTATTGAATTTTTGAATTAATTTCTGTGCATTTAATCTGATCTTAAATTTAACATGGTATCAAAGCGGGTTTGAGAAGATCGTGATCAGATTTGTTCTTACAGCAATACTCTATTCTCTTCTTTATATTTCTTTGTCTATCTATACTTTAGTCAAGATGGTGAATGGACTTAAGATTGAGGATAGACTCGAGGGAGCATCCAACTTTACATCGTGGAGATTTAGGGTCATGCTTACCTTGCAAGAGAATGATTTGGGTGAGTTTGTGGAGTCCAGTGTACCTGAACCTGAGGAGGAAGAAGAGAAGTTGCAGTGGAAGAAGAAAAATATCAAGGCAATGAAAATGTTGGTTGATTCCATTAAGGATCATATCGTTCCTATTGTCTCTAAGTTGAAGACGGCAAGAGACATGTTTAAAACATTGGAGGAGATGTACGAAATCAACAACACTAGCTGGGCACTTGCACTGAAGCAACAACTACACCATGTGAAGATGGCGAAAGGGGAATCAGTGATTGCCTACTTCATGAGGATTTCAGATTTGAGAGATCTGCTCTCGACAATTGGCCATATGGTTGACGACAAAGACTTGACCATGCTTGCTCTCAATGGTCTTCCTTTGTCTTGGGAATCCTACATTCTAGGAATCAATGCAAGATCAAAAATGCCTAAGTTTGATCGTCTAAGGGCAGATTGCATTCAAGAAGAATCAAGGTTGGTAGCAAGAGGCGTTGGTCAAAGTTCAAAGAATGAAGATATTCATGTTCTTGCCTCCCATGCTTCAAAGAAGGAAAAGATGGAAAGAAAGGTTTCTTCAAGAGGAATCGAGATAAGGGAAATGATGATGCCCCCGCCTTCAAGAAGAAGAGAGAAATGTCCAAGATTCAATGCTTTAGGTGTGATAAGTTTGGCCACTTTGCTAAGCATTGTCCATCTAGACCTAAGCAACAAGCCACCGTTGCAGATGTTGATGATGCTTCTCCGCAGAAGGGTTCATGTGAATACTTGTTCTATTCAGCATTGTCAAGCAATATACCTACAGATACCAACACTTGGCTGATTGACAATGGTGCTTCTCGACACATCGCTGGATTTAAGGAGCACTTAAAAAGTTTGGTGGAGAAAGATTCTTCCGAACAAGTCATTATCAGAGATAATGTTGGCTACTCCGTGAAAGGGATTGGGACCTCTACTCTTCATTTGGATTCCGACATTACACTTCAGTTGAGGGATGTTCTTTATGTTCCAAGAATCAAGCGCAATCTCATCTCCATTTCAGCTCTAGAAGATAAAGGATATCAAGTTGCCTTCTCCAAAGGCAAAGTTCTTGTGTGGATGGAAAATTCCAGTTTCAAGGATGTTGAAGTAACTGGTGTGAGACATGAAAGCCTCTATAGGCTATGTACATGTCCTCTACAGGCATTAGTTCATGATTCTTCAAGCTTATGTGATCTTTGGCATCGAAGATTGGCTCACCTACACTTCCGAGCCTTACCTTTCTTGGAGAAGATGGTCACGGGACTTCCTAAGTTCAATCAGGAGCATGAAGGAACTTGCAAAGGATGTGCTATGGGTAAGAATTCAAAAGCTCCATTCCATAGAAGAGAAAGTCGATCTAAGTGTATTTTAGACCTTATTCATTCTGATTTATGTGGACCTATGTCTGTTCCTTCTTCGAGTGGTTTCTTGTATTATGTTCTTTTTATTGATGACCACTCTAGAAAGACTTGGATTTATTTTCTGAAAACTAAAGAATCTGAGGAAATATTAGAAAGGTTCAAGGAATTCAAAGCTCTAGTAGAGAATCTTTCCAGTAAAAGAATCAAGGTCCTCAGATCTGATAATGGAGGAGAATACACCTCTGGCAACTTTCGAAATTTTTGTATTGATGCTGGGATTAAGAGGGAGTTTTGTGTCCCCTATAATCCTCAATAGAACCTTGTTGTAGAGAGAAAGAACAGGACGATCGTGGAAGCAGCGAAAGCCATGATTCATGAACAAGATCTGCAAACCTTCTTATGGGCAGAAGCTTCTAGGACTACAGTATATGTTCATAATAGAAGTCCTCACAAGGTCTTGGAGAATATGACTCTAGAAGAAGCCTGAGGTTAGTCATTTGAGGATCTTTGGATGTCCTATCTATGTTCATGTTCCAAAGGAAAAAAGAAGAAAGTTGGAGCCTTCTGGCAAAAGGGGAATATTTGTGGGCTACAGTGAGACATCAAAAGCCTATAGGATATACATTCCAGGTCAGAAATTGGTTGAGATCAGTAGAGATGTCACATTCGAGGAAGATGTTGCATTTAGAAGATCCAAGGGAACTCATGTTGAGATTGACAATGATGAGTCTCCTCAGGCTATGGAAGTTGACCATACTCTTGAGATTCAGAGGGAGACTTCAAAACCGAAGGAAGATGTTGATCTAGTTGAGCCCTTGGAACCTACTGATGGGCCTACCGATATAGTGATTAGAAGAAAGAGACCTCTTTGGGCCAGGCAAACTATGCAAGAGGCTGAAAGGTTCGCAGCTCCTAGAGGTACATTCAGAGAAAGTAAAAGGCCACTTAAGTTCTCCAGTTATGTTGCCTTGATGAGTCAGATTATTGAGTCTGAGCCTTCTAGTGTGGAGGAAGCTTCCAGTCAACAAGTTTGGAGAGATGCTATGTCAGAGGAGTACCAATCAATTCTCAAGAATGATATTTGGGACATTGTCCCTAGACCCGAAGGCAAATATGTGGTATCTTCGAAATGGCTCTTCAAGATCAAGCATGCAATTGATGGGAGCATAGAGAAGTACAAGGCAAGATTCGTGGCTCGAGGGTTTTCACAGAAAGAGGGAGTTGATTATGAAGAAACATTTGCTCCTATTGCTCGCTATACTTCTATCAGGACCATCATTGCCATTGTTGCATCTAGAGGATGGAAGATTCATCAAATGAATGTGAAGACAGCTTTTCTAAATGGTGTGATTGAGGAAGAAGTTTATATCGAGAAACCTGATGGGTTCAAGGTACATGGGAAGGAATCTCATGTTTGCAAGTTGAAGAAGGCCTTGTATGGTCTTAAGCAGGCTCCTCATGCATGGTACGAAAGAATTGATCGTTACTTGTCAAGTTTGGGCTTCTTGAAGAATGATGCTGACTCTAATTTGTACTTTAAGGTAATTGATGGTGAAGCATTGATTTTGGTTTTGTATGTTGATGATTTGATCCTTACTGAAGACGAGCACTTAATCATCAAATGTAAGAAAGAGTTGGCCTTTGAGTTTGAGATGAAAGACCTTGGGCTTATGCATTACTTCCTTGGCTTAGAAGTCTAGCAGAACCCAAATGAGATGATTCTAAGTCAAGGGAAGTACACCATTGATATACTTAAGAGGTTTGGTATGATTGATTGCAAATCCATGTCTACACCTATGGAGACCAACCTGCATAAATTGAAGGAGGTTGCAGCTAGTTCAGACTTGGTGGATCCTACAATGTAAAGGCAGTTGATTGGGTCCTTGATGTATCTAGTTAACACTAGACCAGTTATTTGTTATGCTGTGAATGCACTTAGTTAGTTCATGTGTGAACCGAGACAGATACATATTGTTGCAGCTAAACATATCTTGAGATACTTGCGTGGCACAGTTGGATATGGGTTGAGATATTCTTCAGATGCAGACTTGGAGCTACATGGTTATACTGATTCTGATTGGGCAAGGTGTGTCACAGATCGGAAGAGCACCTCTGGATGTTGCTTTAGTTTGGGATCTGCTATGATTTCTTGGTGCATCAGGAAGCAGTCATCTGTAGCATTGAGTACAGTAGAGACAGAATATATTGCAGCTTGTATGGCAGCTTGAGAAGCAGTGTGGCTTCGTAAGCTCCTTGCAGAATTGTTTGGACAATCAATGGAGCCTACTATCATTCATTGTGATAACCAAAGTTGTGTGAAGCTTTCTGTCAATCCTGTGTTTCATGACAGAACCAAGCATGTTGAGATCAAATACCACTATATTAGAGATATGGTATTGAGAAAGGCTATACAGTTGAAGTATATTAGTATTGATGAGCAAACGGCAGACATTCTCACCAAGCCCCTCTCTAGAATAAAGTTTGTGTACTTTCGAGATAAGCTTGGTATGGTGGAGAATCCAGCCTTAACTGAGTAAGAGTCTCAATATCAATGATAGCCTATAATGAGTTCTTCTCTGTGAGAGAAGTTCGAGGTGAAATCCCTTGATTAATGAGTTCTCCTCTGTGAGAGAAGTTTGAGGTGAAATCCCTTGATTAATGAGTTCTTCTCTGTGAAGAGAAGTTCGAGGTGAAATCCCTTGATTCCACCCTCTAAGAGAGTCATGGTGGATGTCATGTGTGTAACTCCATGGCAGCATCACGTGAGAGAATCCGTGATGATTTTCTTGTACTTGTGTTTCACCCTTTGGGAGAGCCATGGTGAAAAGTCATGTTAAGGTGACAACATCACACAAGTGATGAACACTTGTACATACCATATATGGTTGTAGCCATTATGGTTGATATCATTTTGAGGTGATATCTGATATCACGATGAGGTGATATTCTTCCTTTCCACATTTGGTTGTAGCCATTGTGGTAGACATCACATTGAGGTGATATGTCTTGTGCAACTGGAAGTACTCTCCCTAGCTGAGAGGGAGTGTTGATGTTTATAGCAGCATCAGGCGAATTCTTCTAGCCCAGATCACTTGGAGAAAACAATTAAATAATAGCCCTTCGGCTATTTAATTGATGGATGTGATTTTATGAAAACTCACTTCATTTGATAAATAATACTTAATATTTATTTATTGTGGAAAATCGAATTAATAAGGAGGCGTGATTCTTAAGGAGGCTGACTTCTTGTTTATTTGAGACATGCCTTTTGAATAAGTCCGACATGTTATTCTTGAAGAGGCACGTCTCTCCCTTCAATTGGTATTTATACTCATTGATTGTATTCCATTCCATCATCCATTCATTTTGCATTCATTCCATTCACATCAAGTTCGAGTTCTTCAACTGCGAGTTTGTCTCAAGAGCAGATTGATATTCGAGTAGAAGGCTGAGATAATTATTAGCAGATTGCATCACTCAGTCTCTGTATTTGCATCAGATTGTGGTGCCTTGTGTTGGCCTTCTTATCGGCCTTTTGTAAAAGTGACATTCTTATTGAGATTCAATAATATAAGAGATATTATTGGCTGGGTTTTTCTCCCTCAAGAGGAGGGTTTTCCTAAGGTATCTGCTGTGTCTTGTATTGAATTTTTGAATTAATTTCTGTGCATTTAATCTGATCTTAAATTTAACAATTACCTCCAATGCCAAAGCCTCTTCTTTGGTAGTGCAAAAGGAGGAAATATATAAGGATTATGAGCTACAAAGTCTCAAGGTTCCTACAAGTGAAGGGGAATGCATACTCAAAGAAGCCGAATCTAAAAAGTCTACCTATTATAACAAGCCCCTTAAGTTAATCGAGGTCAATATTGGTGTTGAAGAGCACCAAAGATTGCAACATTTGGCGACTACTAGCAAGAATATATTCTCAACTCTATCCGATTGAAGATATTCTCAATAGAATAGAAGAAATCACAGCCTTTCTCACTTCTAGCAAAGCTCACAAAAGATGTAGTTAGTTGTGCAGACAACACCTTGCCAACTTATCAAAGGGAAACTATATCAAATGAGGCTTGATGAAGTATTGGACCATTATGTACACCAATCTAAACAACTTGCAGTGCTGAAAAAAAACATGCAAGCCAAGTTGGAGGCCGTTACCAAGAGTATGCAACTACACAAAAGATCCTACAAACTAGATTGTGGTGGCCAACATTGCACAAAGATGCCCATAATAACATGGAGAGTTGCAATATATTTCAATGCACAAAGAAGAACAAACAAGATTAATTACTACTAACCACAATATTGGTGTAGTAGCCATTTGAAAAATGGGCATTTTTTTGTGGGGCGCATTTAACCAGCAATATGAACTACCAATGTGTTACATCATTATTGCAACTGACTATTTGATCCAATCATCCAAAGCAGCACCAACAAGGGACTAAACAACAAAGATTACAGCATGCTTCATATTTGAGAATATAATTACAAGGATTGAATGCCCACTAAGTTTGATCAGCAACCAAGGGACGCACTTCATTATGTCAACTGTACAAGTATTGCTAAGAATCTTCAAGATCCAACACCATCACAACACCCATGCCACTTACAAGCCAACAATACACTTGAGGCCTTTAACAAAATAATTGGGTAACATCTTGTTGAAAGTCTTAATGTAAGCCAAAGAGATTGGGTAGATAGAGTACCTACAGTGCCATGGACATACCAAATGACCTCAAAGAAGCTGACAAGGTACACACCCTTCCAAGTGGAGTACCTAGAGGTGGCGATACCTATAGAATTTTTGCAAAAAGCTTGTGCATTGCAAAGATTGCTCACTTGGATGAATTTGACTCCACAGACACATCTAAATGAATTAGAGATGTTGGATGAAAGTAATATTTGGCACTCTAGACTCTAGAGCCACCAAATTAAAAAACAAAGGAAAAAGATGTGGCATTATTGCCATGTCAAACAACGTGATTTCCAACTAGGAATCATGGTGCTTCTGTTTGATAGTACATTCCAAAACATCTTGGAAAGCTGAAGATCTACTGGATGGGAACTTATTTTATTGATGATATAGCGCAAAACGCAGCAGCAAGCTTGAATATGCTCAATGATACGCCTACATGGATGCCCAAGATTGAGTCCATATGTTGAGCGGCAATGCACAGTTATTAAGTAAATTGATGTAATTTTCATGTTTTGCTAATAAGGTATTTGACAATGTCTCAAAGATTTTTCTATTGTTTGGTTCCAATGGCCCTTGTAATGTTATTAATTAGTTTGCTAAGTTAGGGGGCTTTGTGATCAGTCCTTTTTTTTGTGCAAATTGTTGATGCATTGAAATATTAAAAAAATCTTTTGTTTTGTACATATTTGTTGGCACATTTTAAATGATACCTATGCTTGAAGAATTGAAGTTGACTCCTGTTTTGAAGGAATTTCATAACCCTTTCTTTTGTTAAAAGGAATATCGTGTAGTTTGTAATACTTGTATGTGCAAGTGAAGGTTTATTAATGTTTTTTTTGTTGTGAAACACATCTCATGGTGTTTTAGTTCTTTAGGAAATAGTGTGCAATAAAGTGAAGTGCATTTCACTATATTATGTACTATATGATTTCATCTGTCTACAACCATTGATCCATCTTTATATATGTCTAGGGATTGTAAGAGAAAGTGATTCACTGGGCAAGAACGCAAGTAGTTTTGAAAACTAAGTAACTAGAATTGCAACCCTCTGAGGATAGCACACAGTAACTAGGAGTAGTAAACAGTTCGCAGGTATCCTGGGCGAGTTCAAGGGTTTAGAGGCAGATTACAGTCATTATCTGGCTAATTCAAGGAGTGCTAATTCTGAAACTTCGTTCCCATCAGCATCTAGGGTGAAATCTGATTGGTTTTCACAGCATCTAACATTTGAAAAGAGGCACTACATCAACATTCACAATAGCGGTTGGCAAGCTACAGGCAGGTCTGAGTCCTTTAATCAATTGGTTCACGGAGGCTAATTCCCAGCAGATCTGGGCAGAACCCGAACCAATTCATATTCGCTGCTCTGGAAGGATTTTGGAGGCGATTTGTAACTGGCCACTCACCCTGGTACTACCGTCACTAGAGGACAATTATTTCAGGTTGCTGACTACAGTTGGGAATCCAATATTGAAACTGATCGGTATACAATTCATTGGACAACACTCCAGGCAGGACTGATGCTAGAGGATTAAGCTGTGTTCGCCATTTAGGGTTTAAAGACTTCGAATATACTTTTTGACTCCAAAAAAGAATTAGTTTCTCGTACTTACTTGGAAGCTGCGGCCGAGGACTCTTCCTCAATCCAGGTGCGAATTTGTTTCATGTTGCGTTTAAAGATATTTGCAGACTGCTTCACATCGCTCCTCAGCAGAAGAACCACTGCTCCCACCCCTATGACTGTCATGAGGAAATTCGTTATAGCCATATTTTCTCTCTTCCCTTACCACAATACAAGAATAAGTGTTCAGTTTTGGCTACTTGCTCATGCAATCTTTGTCTCTCGAATGAAGTACGTTAAAGGCCCGAAAAATATTCTTGAATTTGGCTCAATGTAGTCTCACACCTACATCAAAGGAGGTTGCGCTCAAACTTTCATCCCGCACTGATTGAATACCTATAAATTAATCTACATTCAAAAAGTCAATATATTATCCATCCATTCGATCAAATTTGTGTTTTGATGTCATCTATCTTTTTTGATCCCTATCAAGAAGTTCCACTATTGGCTATGCTTTGCTATGAATTTAGGAGTTAACTCATGGCAAAGCAATCTCAAACATGTAATAGTTACAATTTAAGCTGGTTCATTTCAAATTTGGCTTGTCATAACTTGAAAATCACAAAATTTGAGTTTAAATTTTTGGGTTTAAGAGTACAACTCAATCATGGTGTGTATTAAGTTCAAGTATATATATGTAGAGATTAAGTTCATACTTCTAGATTAAATTTAGATATAATATGATCTTTGGGGTAACTCACTTAGTTTCAAATGTCATTTTAGGTAGTCCAAGTTATGGGTTCAATTCTTGGTTTGTTCATGGTGTGGATTAGGGTCCGTTGCATTGGGCTAAATTCAAGATACCTCTCAATAAAATTTTAAAAAAACCAAAAAAGCCTAGATATTATATAACTCTCGATACCTCTTGGTAAAAAAAACTTGGATATAATATAATCAAATTGATAGGTTAGTGAATAGAGCACAAAATTCCAACCTTTGGCACATGCATTTATAACACCTAGGCAAAGACTTCTATAATAAAATCAAAACTAAACACTTGCAATTAATTTATTTAATTGAGCATTTAATTTCAATATTTTCAATTATTAGTCTCATCTCATTTAATCTAGGTTAACTAATTCTTATTTAATTGTAGTTATTTAATTAGCCTAAATCATTTATGTAAAGGTGTTTTTCCCCACATTTTGGTGAACTTGGCATTCATGCATAGCTTAGGCTTTGACCTTAGGGTTTGCATCCACCCTTGTTTATGTTTACTTATCATATCTTTACTAGGTTTTAAGCATACATAATGGTAAATCGATTTGATCACACCTACCCACCCTTACATATTCCATCATCATGGATCCTCATAGGTTATTTTCTCCAACTAATTTATGTGTATATTTTTTACTTTTATGTTTTTATCTTTCATGGCTTTTGATCCTTCTATCCTTGATACACTCATGACCTTTTATGTTATGAATAAGAATATATTTTCCATGGAGATATTTTTTATCATGTACTTGTTTTACCCTCCTTTGTTGAGTTGGTTAGTGATTTGTCAATTGATCAAGACACTCTTAATTAACTCACCAATTACAAATTCTACCTCTTTGACTACCCAACACAACCTCTAATCAAGCATAAATACATGCTATGGTTCTTAAATAATAATATATGCATATATAAGCATCAAATCATAATGATAAAACATTATAAAATATGATAAAGAAGATCTAACAATCACTAGAACACACAAATTTTATTTAGAAAAAATTTAGAAAGGAGAAATCTTTATTTTAAGTAAGTACTCTCCATTTATATTATAAATCAATTAAGTGTAATAAATTATAGTTTATATAGGTTTAAACATGACTAATATAGCTATACAAGTTACAAGAGCTCATTCCTACACTAAACAACTATTTGTTCCAAAACATTGCTCAAATATGATCAAGAATGCAAAATCCACTTACTCAAAAGGTAAACATGAGTGTCAACATATGTGCAATCATCTAAACATGTTTTAAATCACCTACCACACACTTCCTAATGTTGGAAGCATGCAAAACAATTTATATGTTGAAATGAACATATAAATTAAGGGGTTTTTGGATCACACCTCCTCAATTAAGGCGTTTTTTAGTCCCCAAAAACTTAGGAACTCAAAAAATAAGGAAATGTATTTCCAACATCCTCTTTAAAGTATCTTTTTATTTTAATTGTGAATTTCCCTTTCAACCTAGCTAACCAAGTTCCATAGAAGACCCCAAGGGTTTACTTTTTCTAAAGAACCAAGTCTTGTTTAAGGTCTTCTAAAGGAACTGTAGTAATATATTGTATGGATGATAAAACCAACTTTTCCTACCATGGAAGGCTCAAACAATATCAAATTTTCCACATTTATGATCAAATGGAATTTTATACATGATGACAAATCAAGCAAGAATGCATTCTTACCAACATGTTCCGAAAGTGTAAAACCACCATACTTCAAAGGTTTCATTTTTGTTTTACCAAAATCAATCACCCACCTTAATTTATCCTCAATTTATGTTGGTCTTACCTTTACTTATACCTTTATTGACTTGATTTAAACTTTTCCTACACTTGGAGATGCATTTGTCATATGTGTATTACCAGCATTCTCAACCTCTAGTATAATATTTATTTAATTCCCTTGTGGCCTTCATACAACTATGTCAAGTAGGCCTAGAGGTGGGAAGCCATAACATGTCTCAAATAATGAAAAATTTGTTGAAGCATGAATGCCTAGTTGTAGAAATGTTGAGTGTATGCAAGACTCTCATCCCATGTCTTAGGATGCTTCATATGATATCCTTGAAGTAGTTGTACCAATGCTTTATTAACAACTCAAGTATTCCAATCCACTTGTTAGGGTGCACTTCTGGAAGCTTCATTTGAGTTTGTAGACACTACAAGGTCGATGGCATGTATGTACTATGGTCTCTTCTCCCATCAAATAATATTCCTCTTCTTCACTACTTCCACAAAAACATATAGCTATTTGTCATAGGTAAAATAAGCAACAATCAAACCATTAAATAAATCTAAATGAAAACACATGGTCATATCTCTTCACACTAGGATGAACCTCATAGCATAATTAATTACATATATTTTAATGTAGAGAGAAATTGGTACTCTCAATCCCTCTCTAAAATCCTCACAACAATAGCTTAAACAGAATAAAGAGGTTGCAAATTAAACTCAATAAATTGTTTGCACATGAAACCACCAAATTGCTCTATTAAAGAAGTATGATTACAAATGATTTTCAGTCATCAATGGACTGATGAACAACAAATAAAATCTATACAAACATCTGATATGCAAATTAATAACATTCAAACACAATCTATGCTCAACTATGAGAGTTCTTGCAAACTTATTCTCTCCAACACCTCAACTCCACCTGCAACTCATGTAGCTTCAACCTATTGATCTGAAACCTTAAAGGACTGTTGTAAATTAGTCCCAATGTGCAACAAACACCCAAGAATTCTCTCCATAGAATGCTACACCCCTACTTTTTTGTACCTTCAATTCCTCTTCAAACTTTTGTCAATGAAAAATGGTTTCTCCATTGCTTAACTCCTCCTCTCATGAAATTGATTTCATATTCTTTATTTGGCTTCTCCAATATTGAATGCCTCTTCTTGTAGCTACACATTAATCCCCTCAAAAATTAATTAGAACAATTAAATATCCATTTCCAATAGCCCCACTAAAGATAGGAGTTTCAGTTTTTCTTTTCTCCTTTTGACTCTTGAAAAAGCAAGAAAACAAAGCAGGCCTGAGGTGCCCATATCCTCAATCCCTACTTTTTAGGGATCATGATGGAGTGTTTAAAACTCAATCTTTTCAAATCCCAATGCCTCATATAGCGTTTTAGGTATTTTACAATTAAATGATTTAAAAACTTCTTTTTTCATCCACTATGTCAACTTGTCAATGTGCAAAAGAAATTGTTCGACAAGTTTAATTAATCAAAGATAATTCATTTGTCACCTTTCAACATGAATTCAAATCAAAATTAACTCACTACAAAATTGAAAAATTCTCAACAAAATTGAACCTCTTTTGATTGACACAAGATTGTCATCTGCCATGGATGCTTCTACACCATATTTCAACCTTAAATTGTTAATAAAAATTGAAAAGAGCCAACACAGATATATTGATTATTTTCTTCTTAAAATCCTAAAAATCCTTTTTGTTGTATATTTCCCATTTAAAGTTATTTTTATCACCTACTATAACATGTAATGGAGCTACCATGGAAGAAAATGGTTTTATAATTTTTTGAGATATTATGTTTCCCCAACAAATCGCTTTATCTCGATTATATATGTGGGGTTTGGCTAACTCACAATGGCCTTAAATTCTATCTAGTATATTTGAACCACACCATCACCTACAAAATTTTGAAAGGTATACCAAAGTCTATTCTATAATTTTGTATTTATTACCATTTAAATGAATTTTGTTATCCTTCAAAATCTACATTTTTTTTTTAAATGTGAAACATGCTCTTCATATGCCTAATTGAAAATAAGAATTTCATCCAAATATAAATTTATACATTCATCAATGAGAAGGTGTGACGCTTCATTCATCAATCTTGTGAAGGTTGTTGGTACCTTGCACAACCTAAAAAACCTCCCAGTCATTTGAATAAACCTTTCCTAGTCTTGAATGTTTTTTTCAAAGTTCCTCTTATTTAATTCTTACTCGGTGGTAACTAGACCTCAAATCCAATATAGTAAAATATATAGTATGATGTACAATTGTTCAATCAAATCATATATATGATAGACCCTATGACACCATATTTTATTAATTCACATAAATGTTATTTCACCTCATTCTCCTCTAATGTTCTTTTCCAATAGAGACCAATTTTGGGAAGAAAATAATCATGTAATAATTGAATTTTATTCTTTATGAATATATGAGAGTGTATCCCTTTAGACTCCTCAAAAAACTTAGTGTATTAGTTAATTTGTACTTCATTATTTTTATTATGATAATACAACCCATTCATGGTTTTAAATTTTATGGTATTCTCATCTTCTTTCTTTTCCTACAACATCAACAATACAGAATTTCCACTTACAATAATTGTTGGAGTTGATGATTAAACCCCACAACACCCAAAAATTGCCTATCACCAAGAGAGATCAAAGCAATTGATTTTCTATGCAACCATGAGAGAATGATTAATCCATAAAATCAATTGCATGTGCATTGAAATAATCTAAATTAACGATTACAATCAAAGATGAATGCTTATAAAATCAAAAATAAAATCCTAGATGAATATTTGATTAGATTGTGGCAAGTGCCATTGTCTTATCTAATGAGACAGCATGACCTATAATTATTTCAATCTAATAATAAAAAAGAACTCCTAATTTTAGCTTAAATGTAATAAAGTAAAAGGGGTCTAATAATTAATTATTAGGTATTTTCCTAATTACTCCAACCCCCCAACCCCTTAAGATAAACTTAGGAAGAAGGAAAAAAAAGAATGATGGATGCATGGATGGGTCCCAACTACAAGACCTAATGAGGTACCCATGTACAAATAAATGAAACTCTCATAATCAAAGAAAAGAAGAAAACCACATGGGGAAAAAAATCCTCTCCAAAAGAGAGAAAATGAAATAACTACACTAGAGAAAGAAGGATAGAAGGAGGACTCGATGTGACTCCCGAGGACTACTTTTGTCACATAAGTACAATGAATGTCCTCCCAATAGGAGAGAAAAAATGAGGATATGAACCCCCCCATAAAGAAAGGGCTCATGTGCCAATTATGAAAGCCTGAAGATAGAACATGATCCATTGTTTACAAACAATGTTTCTCCCCTAAGGAAGAAATAGATCCACTAGTGATTGGAAAATTCATTCCCAAAAGTTGAAAGAATAGGGAATCCAAATCCAAATGATGTGTGCCTATAAAAATTTCTCAATTATTCAAATTTTAGAATGAGATGATGTTAATCCAAGATCCTATGAAGAATGATGTAGAACAAGCTCCAAAGACTGTGATGATGGTGGGCTAACAGTGATGATGTAACTGTTATGAGAGAGGAGATTAATGACCCCAAATTAATCCTCTAAATATGCAATTTGAGACTCCACAAATGGGATGATATGTCTACAAAACACAAATCCCAAGTAGTTATGTCTAAAAAATGATGAATATCTTGTTGCACTAAACCAATAAGGACTAAGGATGTGGCGATGCTAGGCTAATTAGGAACAACAAAAGATGGAGACCGGGTCTCGATATGAAGAGTGGGAACATGAAGACAAGTCTTTGAACCATCAAAACATGAAAGACCTTTGATATACTCAATCTCCTTTAAAGTATCATCATCAAAGGGTATGCAATTTGCATCTGTAAGGGGAATGATAAAATTTACATTAGGATCCTTTGAGAATGGAGAGCTATGAAAATCTCCATGGATCTCCCAAATTTTGTTCCAAAGCATGTGGGGATAAGCAATGTTTGATACAACACACATAATGTCATGATTAATACTAGAACAAATCACTCCTACAACATGATCATTGATAATACCCAATGTTGATCTACATCCTGAAGTGTTGAGATCTAGAGAAATTTATTCCTTAATAGAAATCAAAACCCTCAATATGGAATAAGCCAAAGGGGAATTTCCAAAAGAAGCTTTGGATTGCTTAGATACTAGCTCCCCTTGCCACACCTAAGAAGAATGATGATGAGACCAATAATGCGCTTAGAAGGAAGAAATTATGTTTATCTTGCAGAGAACCATGGGTTCTGAGACACAAGTGTCTTGGAAAAGGAAGAATCCACTATATAGAAGTCATCTCTAACAAAGAATCAGAATCAGATGGGTCTGAATATTTTCATGATCTAGAAGACATCCCTTCAAAGGAAGAAGACAAGGAGAAGGAAAATGGCATTATTCTAGCATCACAATCTAGTGCACATAGATACCATTCTTTCAAGGTTTGGGGAGTCCTTGTTGGACAAAGAGAGACTGTACTGATTGATGGAGGAGCTACTCATAACTTCATTGACGATGGACTTATGAGAAGAAGGCTAGATGCGGGGAATTTTGAAGGTTTCATTGTCACTGTGGCAGATGGGTATAACTTACCTTGCTTTGCAAGGAGAAAGTTAAAAATTTGGACATAACATTTGGAGATCATAAGGCTTGTGATGATTTCTATGCTATTGGTTTGGGTGAAATTAATATTATTTTGGGTGTACAGTGGTTACATTCATTGGGTGAGTAAACTACAAACTACCAAACAATGGAGCTCAATTTTAAATCCAATGGGAAGGATGTGGTTCTAAAAGGAATGGAGAATGGTTGTCCATAAGTAGTATCATCCAAGAGAATGGAAAGGATATTCTGAAAGAACCAAGTTGTTTGGTCTACTAGTTGTTTGGCGATTTCAGAGGACTCTTCCTAAGGTAAGAATGGTCAAGTTCATATTGATATACAAAATATTTTGGATAAGTGAAGTTTGGTTTTCAGTGATATGCCTCCTATACTGCCACTAGAAAGATGTTTCCATCATATCATAGAACTTGAATTGGGATCAAAGTCAGTTATGAACACTCCTTACTCCCATCCTTGAATGTATATCCATGGAAGAGATAGAGAAAACAATAAAGGAGCTACTTGATATGGGCTACAACAAACCAAGCTCTAGCCCTTTCACATCTTCTATGGTGTTGGCGAAAAAGAAAGATGGCACTCTATGGATGTGCATAGAATACTAGGCATTGAACAAGAAGACCATTAAGAATCGATACCCCATACTGTGGATAGATGAGTTGATTGATGAACTACATGGTGCGGTATACTTCTTAAATATTAATTTAAGGTTTGGATACCAACAAATCTGGTTAAGGGAAGAGATGTTCAGAAGACTAATTTATGATGCCACTATGGGCATGTTGAGTTCCTAGTTATGCCCTTTGGTCTAACCAATGCTCCAAAAAAAATTTAATCATGCATGAATCATGTGTTTGGTAAGCACTTAAGGAAGTTTGTGTTGGTTTTCTTTGATGATATTTTGATCTATAGCAAAACATGGGAAGAATGTTTGAGGCATTTGGATATTGTCTTGGGAATTTTGGAGCAACAGTCTCTTTGCAAAGATGTCAAAATGTGAGTTTGGGTCAACAAAGATATTATATTTGGTACATGTCAATAGTGCTAAAGGAGTTCAAGTTGACCAATAGAAGATCCAAGCCATTCTAGATTGGCCACCTCCTACAAACTTGTCTTAGCTAAGAGTTTTCTTTGGATTGTGTAGCTATTATCGAAGGTTTGTCTGAGGATTCTCTCAATCTATGGCACCTCTCACCAATCTGATTAAAGAAGGAGCCTTTGAATGGATAGAATAATCACAAAGGACCTTCGAGAAGTTGAAAGAGGTGATGAGTTTTGTCTGGTTCTTGCAATTCCTTATTTTTCACTTTCATTTGTTGTAGAATGTGATGCTTCTAGTGAAGGGATTGGAGTTGTTCTCTCTTAGAGGGGTCACCACATAGCATTTGAAAGTAGTAAATTGAGAGACCATGAAAAGGATATCCCATATATGATAAGGAAATGCTAGCTATAATGCATGCCTTGGAGAAATTCTTACAATACCTAGTATGTAGAATATTTATGGTCAAGACAGACCATGACAGCTTGAAATTCTTCTTAAGCCAACAAAATTTGAATGACAAACAACAAAAATGGGTCAGAAAACTACATGCATATGATTTAGATATTGAATATATCAAGGGGAAGAAGAATATTGTGGTGGATGTACTCTTTAGGAGACCTACACTATGCCATGTGTCCATCACATCAACTAATTGGAATGAATCCATCATGGAGAAGCATGCTATGGATCCTTTTGCTACCAGTTTTCAAGAAAGTGAAGAGAAGTATGATCAGTATGTGGTGGAGGAAGGCCTAATAATATTCAAAAATAGTGTGTTCTTGTTTTCGAGATCTAAGGTTAAGTAAAATATATTGGAAGCTTATCATAATGAGCCAATAGCAGGGCATCCTAAATTCTACAAAAATTATTGGAAGATCATGGAAAGATTTTCTTGGAAGGGCCTTAAGGAGGATGTTCTCTCACACATCTAGGAATGTATCACATGCCAACAGAACAAGGGGGAACAATAATTTCGGGTTGGATTATTGTAGCCTCTTCCCATTTCAGAGCACAAATGGGAAAGTATCTCCATGAATTTCATCATCGAATTACCCAAAGCAGAAGGCAGGGATTGCATCTATGTTGTACTAGATAGATTGATCAAGTATGCTCATTTCTTTTCCATCTCTAGTGACTATAAATCTCCACAAGTTGCAAACTTGTTCTTCAAGGAAGTTTTTTGGTTGCATGGATTACCTAAGAACATTGTTAGTGATAGAGATAATCATTTCCTTAGCACTTTTTGGAAGGATTTGTTCCATCTGTTAGGCACCAAACTCGCCCCTAGTACAAGTTATAATCCACAAACTAATGAGCAAACTAAAATTGTAAACAAGTGGATAAAAGGATACTTGAGGAACTATGTCACCAGTCAGCAGGCGATTTGGATCAAATGGTTGAATTTGAGAGAATGCTACTATAACATAACTCATCACATGTCCATTGGCATGTCCCCATTTAGAGCCCTGATGCATTAACCTTTACAGAATCAATCCTCGTAGATAATAGAGTTCTGGTAGTGAGTGATTTGGTTAATCAAAGTCAAGACATCTTGAGAACTCTTAAGGATCATCTGCAAGTTGCTCAAAATAAACAAAAGATGTATGTAGATAGGAAGCATATAGAAAGAGCATTTGAGGTAGGAGATACAGTGTTTATCAAATTGCAGCCATATAGACAGACTTCCATCAGAAAAAGAAGCAGAGAAGCTCAAGCCTAAGTTCTATGGACCATACAAGATAATCTAGAGAATTGGAGAAGTTGCTTATGAGGTGGCACTTTTGGCAGATAGTAAAATCCACAATTTTCTCCATGTTTCATGTCTAAAGAAGGTTTTGGGATTAAATATATCTCTTTCTATTAAGTTACCACCCCTTGATGATGAAGGGAAACTCATCCTTATTCTAGAAGTTGTGATTGATACCAGGGTCAAAAATCGAAGGAACAAGAATATAACTAAGTATCTTGTATGTTGGAAGGACTTTCCAATTGAAGATGCTACATGGGAAGGACATAAAATTCTAGAGCATCCAAATTTACAATTGCTCAAGGACAAACAATTTTGGGAAGGGAGGATTTGTCATGTCCATTTTTCTAGAAAGACAATTGCAAAGTGGAATCTAATAATTCTACCACATTCCTCCACAAGAGCTCATATCATTCTATGATTTTGGAATGTAGCATCTATAATTAAGGCCCCACTACATATCCAAAGCTCATGGGAAAATGATCATCTAATGAGAAGATATCGTCGTTAGACGATTGCCAGTTTAGGCTCACTATGTTAGGATAGAGTCAATTTTGGGAATCCCTACGCATTCCTCCGCAAAAGCATGTTTAAGTGTGCAGTTCAAAACATGGCACCTATGATGGCACTTGCACATCATATCCAAAAATCTATAAGGGAGGATTGGTTAGCGAAAAGATATCGCTAACAAAAGGTGATTGTGCTAGTCAATTGGCACCCACCTCCATATGCTTGAAGCATAAAGACATTACGGGATCATGAGAAAGTAACAAAAAAGTTTCAAGAAGCTGGAATGAGTAGGGCAAACATGTGGATGAGTCTGTAGGAAGGCACACTTATTCCAAGGAATCTACATTGGCCTTAAGGCTCACCTAACGTAGCATGTTGGGAATTCAAATTTTGGGATTTGGCACCATTTGGGCTCAAGACTGACCTATTCCTCAAAGAGGAATGTTAGAATATAAATGTAGAGAAACCAATTCATGTAGAGACATCAAATTATTATGTCATTTTCTATATTTTAGGACACTTGTGTTATAATTCCTTCTATGAATGAAAACCCATAGGAGTTGTGTTCATTGGATGAAAGCCTAGTGTTCACTAGGATCAAAGGACGAAACCCCTTTGGTTCTTGAGGGCATTCTGATTCAAAGATTGCATCTACACTTCAAAGGATTTTGTAAGAAAGACAATAATATTACATGTTGATTGGTGGTAATCTTGTATATCATTCCAAATCATTGTAGTGAGTTGTAATTGATATATCAATATATTGGAGTAACTTCTTGTGTTCACGTGTTAAATTGAATTAAAATCTCTCTCTCTCTCTCTCTCTCTATATATATATATATATATAAAGTTTGTTAAAATACATGTTAGGGACATTACACATATGGATTTGTAAAGTCATACAAATTTTTGTATGAAGGTCTCTGCTACTTAAAAAGTGTTTTTTTTTTAAATTCTCCAAATTTAGCAAATTGATAGGCGATCTTAGGTTTTTGGTTGTTTTGGATCCAATAGTTACATGCATGTTTCACTCCAAGATGAGTTGATTTTCCCTCAATATTGGATCTGTCAAAAATTAGACATGAAGCTACAAATTTGGCACTTTGATACCATGCTAGAGTTAATGATTGAACTCCATATCTCCCATAAATCACTTGCAACCAAAACACCTATCACCAAGAGAGATCAAAGCAACTTATTTGCTATGAAACCATGAGAGAATGATTTATCCAGAAAAAGAAACTATATGTTCATTTAATTAATCTGAATTAATGATTACAATGAAAGATGAATGTTTATAAAAGAAAAAAACAAACCTTAGATGAGGATTTGATTAGATTGTGACAAGTGTCATTATTCTATGTAATTAGAAAACATGAACTATAATTAGCCTAGTCTAATAAAAAAACTACAAAGTTTAGCTCAAAGTGTAATAAAGTAAAAGGGGGCTAATAATTAATTAATGGTTAATTAATTATTAGGCGATTTTCTTAATTACTCCAGCATTAAGGAGGAGCATTAATTGGAAAGAATTTATCATGGACACCCTGAAATCTCTCTCATATGATTTAATCCTCTCTTCTCCATACTTTACCAACTGATACTTGCTTGATATATTATTGACTATTGAATCATATTCATATTTGATTTCTATCTAGGGTAAGTGTGATAGAAGACCAACAATATGGTTTTTCATTTTATAATTTTTATAAACAACTTTCTTATTATTTCTATTATAAATCATTTTAACAAGCCTTTATATTAAAATACATTTTTAATATACTCTAAGAATAATTAGAATCTCATGTTGATAGAAGAAAATAATAGTTTCAACACTTTATCTTTAAATATATTTGGCTTACAATTATGCTAATTGAACTAAGGGTGACTCTTTTTTTATTTTAGATTCTCACATGGTTATGATTGGAGTTCTTTATAAATTTATTTAGTTATTGGATTGGTATATAAATTTATGATAATGTGGGTTACAATAAATTATAATTATATAATCACTAGTGATATATATGTTACCATGGTTTATCATTCTTTAACCCTCATTTTATGTGTAAACATGCCTTCATAAGTTCAATTTTTCTTATTATATGCCACCTATTTATTATTTTAATTTAAGTTATCTTATTATTTATGGTTTTCATTGTCACATTTGTTATCTTATACTCTTCAAATTTGTCCACACAATATAATGTATGTTCAAACAATACAATAGGATCCTTATGCAAATAATAAATATTATGAATATTTTCAAAATAGAGTGCTAAATGATATAAGCCTATTCAAAACTAGTTATAAGATTTAAATTTGATTACTAAAGTACATTAACCAAATAAGATTATCATAGGAAAATTAAATATTTGTGTTCTCTATGTAAGGACGAGTTTGGTTGTCTATGATTGTGATCTTGTCTTATACTTGTGAATTCGACTTATGCATTTTATAAATAATTTCTCTTCACTTCGCTTGGGGCACCTTAATTTATTTTATATTTCTTGATATGTACAAGGGTTTTCAATATTGATAAATACCTTTGTGAGGTTGTTGTATGATTGAACCACAGAGGGAATACACCTTGATCAACCCCTTGAAATTGAACAATATTGAAAACATCATTAGTTAGCCATGTAAAAACCTCTAGAAAGATTATGTAGAGCTAGATTCCTTTTATAACAGCAATTAAAGTGTGTAAATGCAAATGATTTATCCTTATATTTTTTTTATTAGAATGAATTATATCAAATGCCTTTAAATACAAGGAACAATAATATATCACACAAAATTGTGTTTAGTTGGCCCTAGGAAAGAAGGGTAAAATTGGGAAGGTCAAATTTGAATTTGAAATTTGAAATTAAGTTAGGATGAGTCCATTATTATACACTACTCCTAGGACAAAAAATAAGATAGATCACATTGGATTGTGTGTGCATGAGAATAATAAACGAGTGGACAAGGTGAATATACAAGAGTTTGTTAACATTGAAAAGGTGTAATAGGTAAATCAAATTACTTTAATGCTAATACAACATAATCTACATAACATGTTAATGTTCTAACTAAACTAACAATTTGGATTAATAAGAATAGATGGACTTGAACTTGTTATTGCTTTTGAGAAAAGTAAATTTGAAATAATGAAAACCTAGAAAGAGATAAACAAGATACACAAATTATCTATAGAATAAAAACCTAGAGTTTTAGAGAATCTAAAGAGTGAATTTGGAAGTTTGTATGATAGTGAATCCATATTGTCATCTTGAATCCACATTGTTATCCTAGTTTTATGTTCTCATCCAATAGTGACAAAAAATAAGGTACCTATGTAGAATCTAAAAGATTTGCACATAGGGAAAATAGAAATAACAAAAACATAACATTAGAAATAAAGTAAAAATATATTAACAACAATATGATTTTGGGTGGCGCTCCCTTTGTGAACCTAGAAAAACCGCTTTGTGAAAGTAATTGCAACCTATCATGGTTTGAAACTTGCTCAATATAAAGGCTTCAAGAAGGTCTAGCTAGAAGGAGACTCTTTGAATATTGTTCATTATCTTAACAAAGATCAACCCCCAGGTTGGTCCATTGAGAACATTATTAGAGATGTTGTTTCCATTATAATCTCCTTTGAGATGCATTACATCTCACATATCTTTCATGAAGGAAATAGGCTTGCTGATTTTTTTTGCTAATTTAGGGGTTACTTCTAGACCTAATGAATGGGACTTGAATGATCCCCTACCCCTTGAAGCTAAAAGTATTCTTAATCATGAAATTCAATCATTACAAGATGGTGCTAACTTTGTGGTCTAGGTGGTGTCACAAGGTGAAATATAATCACATGATTATTGCTAAAGATCTCCCCATTGAGTTTGACTCGACTCCCATTAATAATAATGGTAATTAGGGGAAGAACATGCATTTACAGATTATTATGTTCAAATGTATTTTTAAAATCAGTCCTACATAGATTCTAGGTTTGCTAAGAAGGCTTTTTTCTTGTTTCTGGCGTAGTAACTTTGGTTTTCATCTTTTGTTGGGTTTTTCATTGCATTATTCTACTCTGGTTTTTGGCTACCATTGGGGGAGATAGAAGCAGGATTGAACTAGTGTCTTGTTAAGTTACTAAGAGTAATGAGAAGGTTTGGAGAATCTTGATGGAAGGTGGTGTTATCCCTTATATGGAGAAGCTATATGGCTTTGACTCACAAATTTCTAATGATCTTGTGTCTAGTTGGAAGGAAAATGTTCTTAGAGTTTATGGGATGGAATTTGACATCATGAGGAGCTTATTGGTAGGATAACATGCCTTCTCATTGATGGAAAAAAAAATTCAGAGACAAGAATGCCTCAAATGCCGCCATGAAAATCTTTTTTAAAGATAATGAGAGGGATAGATTTCTCAAAGTGGCTTGTGGAGGGTATAACAAGAAGTCGATCAAGCCCATTTGGGCTGACATGACCATCACCTTAATAAGGTACTTCTCTCTAGATGGTAGATTTTCAACTCTATTTGGTTATGATTTCATCCTCTTGAATCACTTTAGACATAAAAAGTTAATCTCTTTTCCTTACTATTTGTTGGTTTCTCAGAGAATGGGATTAAAGAACATAGAAAGAGCCCTAGGAACCCTATCTTACATGAGGGTCTAATTTTGTTGATAATGGAATATGCTAAGTCCTTCTATGCCCCTGAAGAGCCTAAGAAATTATCTAAAACCCATCTTGTTAAGAAAGCTAAGCAATTGTTAGGGTATGATATTGGTGTGGATTTAGATGGTGAGGAGCGAGAAGAGGAGGGATCTGTGGATGAGTCAATGGAAGTGTTCTATGAACCCCTTGCTGAATTTGACCCTAAGCCTAAGAAAAAATCAAAGAAGAAACCCCAATCTTCCAAGTCTGGGGGTTCCCAAACTAGTAATGAGGATGGTGATCCCTCCCCTACCTCTAATAGGAAGGTTTTGGGATTTTCCAAAGTCCCTAGTGATGGTTTTGTTTAAGATCCCCCACCTGTTAAAAGGATGTGTCCTCCACTTGTTAGTACTGAGGGTAAAAGGGTTAAGGAGGCGACAAGTTTTTTTTCCAAGGATATTGTTATGGAGCCTTCTTCCGGTTGTAAAAGGAAGGACATCAATAAGGGACATGTTTTTACTAAGAAGAAAATGAAATTTAATGTGGGGGAGGCTGGTGAAGGGAATGTGGATGGAAGGTCTATGGATGAGGATGTTGGTCAAATCAATAAGAGATAGGACACTTCAGAGGTTAACACAAGGAATTTTGGGAATGAGGAGGAGGTTGGTAACGAGAATATGGAGGGGAGGTCTATGGATGAGGATGCTACTCAATTCAAACATTCTTTGACTGCTGTTAAGAAGGGCCCTAGACCCAAAATTAAAATTCCTAGTGAGGTTTATGGCAAAGAAAAAGGTAAGACTCTTATGCTTGATGACACTCAGTAGGGGATCTTGAATGATCCCTCTGTTGAATTGTTAGATGATATCAACATTTTCAACTACAACATATAAGAACTTGATAATGTTCTCAGTATGGCTAAGGATGGCACTACCATTTTTTTTAGACTGTTTAGATGGATTTACATTGAGGTTAATTAGATCAATGTAAAAGTTCACTCCATGATCAATAAATCTAATAAGAACATCAATAGAGGAGGATGCTAGAGACTATGATCAGTGTAATATAATGCTAAGTATTCTCAAGGATGTGGCTAATGATATATTTATTATGAAGGAATTTGAATCTAGAATCTCTATTTTGGAGGAAAAGACTTGTAAAGTGTATGACAATCTTGACAAAGTGGTCAAAGTTAGTCAGACTATGCTTCACAATAATGTTCAAGGTCTTAACTTTCTCAATGAAAAGTGAGGAACGAGAAAGGGGAGTTGTCTACTTAGCTAAAGGAGGCTACTAATGTTTAGGTGGATTTGGCTAAGGGCAATTAGGGTGCTACTACAGGTATAGGTCTGAGTATTCATACTTGGAGTAAGACCAAGAAAACTTTGGAGATCTCGACTAAAGAGCTAGTTGAGGTGGTGGATATGCATGAGCACATTATCTCCCAAGATCTAGAAGCTACAAAGATCCTAAAGAATTCATGATAAGTTGCTATTTTTTGTGGTTTTCTCTGCTGGTGTTTTGTTGATGGTTGGATGCTTGTGTTGTCTTGATTATTCTATAGCAGTGTCCTTTTTGTAAAGGGTTTTGAGTCCCTTCAAAAACTCCTTTACCTCTAATCAAAACAACAAATATGTTTTTTATTTAAATTAATTCAAAATCAAATCAAGTTTGAAATATGGGATTTATACCTCCATGAGTGGTCAAATAGAAACATGAACTAAATATGGATAGTCTATTATCTTATTCCTAAGTGTGGCTCTTTGATGTAAGAACCATATTATGATAAATCTATCAATATTACTATCTCATCTATGAATCTACCAATATCCTAGTGTGTATGGTGATGAAAAATAATGGGAGGTGAGGACTCCAAAGTTCCAATAAAAATTATAGAAATTAAAAAACATAAGACTATTTAGGAAAAATCTCAAGAGAAAGGAAATTACAAGTATGATGCTAAGAACAATGATAATATTATTACTTGCAACTTGAAGATGAATGCCCCAAAATGGAGAAATGAAATACAACAACCCACTATGTCAACAACATGAAGATCAGGAGAAATAATCACAAAAATGATGTAAAATTCCCACATGACAAGCTATTAGAGTGCTTCTCATAGAGAGTCCATTCAAGAGCCAAGGATATTTGTGTAGGTTGTGTGAAAGAATAAAGAGGGAAGCTCAAAGGTCACCAAAAACTATTCTTGGACCAAGGTGGCTATTGGGATTCCATCCAATAGGTTGTGTGATGGTTACATGAGAGATTTGGAAGTTGAAAGGTCATTGTCTTGGTAGGAAATGGACATTATACCATGATACCATCATAGGATAGTAGTGTACCCACATACATGTCTACATGATAGTGCTAGCATCCAAGTATGATGTGCCCAAAAATATTACAAGCCACAAATATAACATTAAATGGACACAAGGAACACATACAAACATATCAAAAATTATTTGACTTACAAAAACATTAAATAATCATGGCACTAGGAGTAGATTAAAGGCCATGCTATAATAAATGCACCCTATAAACATACTAAGGAGATGGACACTAAAATGAGGATAATTTGTAGCGTCAAAATTGTAAGGTGTACATGTTTTACCTTATAGAATGTAAGCAATACATATATAGAAATATGTGTAATAGAATAGTTAGATAACATAAGACAAATATCCAAATTTACATATTTATGTCATTTGTCAATATCTTTATATATTGACAAATGGCATAAATATATTAAAAATAATCATAAATATTAAAATTACTAAGTTCAAACATTTTTTTAGATCAAAATTTTTATGTCATTATCATTTCATAAACATAAAAGAAGTCAAAATTGAAGAACCAATTTTAATAATTCTATGTGATAGAATCGATAGGTTTAAAGAGTAATTTCTTAAAATTTAGCATTGTGTGTGTTATGTGTAGATGCAATCCCCATCCATCAAAATTAGTGCTCTCAATAATAACAGGTGAAAGGCAAAATCCCTTTCCAAGTGTAATGAAAGTGCTCTCCCTATATTAGCCCATCTTAATCAAATTGATTCCACATAGGTCCATATAGGTCAGCGTGTTTTTCCCTTCCCTCAAAGGTCACTTCAACTCTATGTATTTCAACCACTTATATAGGGAAATAAATTGATCTATATACCTTCTTTCCAACTCTAGTGTAAATATTTTAGCTAATGGGGAGAACACAATTTTTGCTAATCTCCTTCATTGGGAGGTGTTAAATGTATTGCTTTCTAATGTCTTAGAATAATGCCACCAATAATATATTGGACCCATCATTCTTAGGCCTTATTTCCATTGTCT